>OZ025297.1:26998119-27063119 GCA_964019185.1 Maratus speculifer
ATCACTTTTCTTTTTGGCGGAAAAAGTTGAAGGAGAATTTTGAACAAGAGAATGCATTTCCTACCCTAAAATTACTAAAATTTTTCTAAGAAATTGGGATTCCTAGACCCCAACAACAGTTCATGTAACAGATTTGAACTGTAAATCAAAAAATCTGTAAGATTACTAAGAATTTGTAAGAAAACTGGGGTGCCTAGAACTTTTTATGTAAGTACAACCTGGATCAGAGATAAAATTTTACTTTGATTACTGTAATTTTAGTTGGTTTATTTTTGTCGTCCGATTATCTGCGCTAGGGATATAGGACCAGGGGGAGTGCCCTTCGTGGGGGTCTTTCTAAGGGAACCTAACCCGTATTTACGCAAGGTTCGAAGAAAACCACGAAAACTCCGAACGGTTAGGCCGACGGCCGCGATTGGGTTCGAACCCAGCACCTGCCGTCTACCAGTTGAGAGGTCCCAACCTCTCGGCCACTGGTGGGGCATAAGATTACTAAGAATTTGTAAGAAAACTGGGGTGCCTAGAACTTTTTATGTAAGTACAACCTGGATCAGAGATAAAATTTTACTTTGATTACTGTAATTTTAGTTGGTTTATTTTTGTCGTCCGATTATCTGCGCTAGGGATATAGGACCGGGGGGAGTGCCCTTCGTGGGAGGTTTTTCTAAGGGAACCTAACCCGTATTTACGCAAGGTTCGAAGAAAACCACGAAAACTCCGAACGGTTAGGCCGACGGCCGCGATTGGGTTCGAACCCAGCACCTGCCGTCTACCAGTTGAGAGGTTAGAGTTACAGATTTTTTTTTTTTTTTTTTTTTTTTTTTTTAACAGTATAACTGAGTTAAATTGTTGCATGCATGTAATTAACAGATATAAATTTATGTATGATACACAGTGCTGCTCAAATATTTCAAAAGGATTTAAAAGTGTTTCATTATCTGTGCTTGATGGATGATTTTTTTTCCTTGTTAAATTTTATGTTAATTACATTTCATTAAACTTAAAATCTTGTGATAATTATTTTTAATAATTTGGCATAAAAGTAGTTTTTTTTCCGAAACGAAAAAAAAAAATCAATCGGATCCCATATAAGTTAAAATATTTATTTTCATGAAGAGATAAAAACTTTTTAAACACACAATAAAAATACTTGAATTCTCTTGGCCTTTTGAAAGGCCTGGCTAATTCAAGTATTTTTATGGTGTGTTTAAGAAATTTTTATCTCTTCATATTAATTCACACTACGAATTAAATATTTCCAACTGAGCAAAATCAAGGCCAATACTCTACCGCTTAAGCTAAGTAGGCGACAACAGACGAGCATTCTTCGCTCAGATAACCTTATTGGCAGAGTTGGGCAGTATCGAAAATACATGTATTTGAAATACATTTTCAAAATACATTTGTATTTTGTATTTTGTATTTTAATCCGATGAAACGAAAGTATTTTAGTAATGTATTTTGAAATGCTTTTTCCAAGTATTTTGTATTTTGAAAATACATTTTGAGTCAAAATACATTTTTATAGATTTCAAACTTTGTGGTTTTGTGAACCGCAAATCATAGATTCGGAACGAGGAAATATCTTCCATTTTGTTTAGTCTTTGAATTCATTTCTGGGCATTAATATAAACACATTTTTCAAACTAGTGGTACGATAAAGATTGTTAATGAACAGGATGTATAGCCAATAAATTTTTACCCAAAATTGTACCAATAAATTTTTAGTAGCTTCAATCTTATTTTATACCTGAAAAAGATCTTTTGATTATTTTAAATAAATTTGTTTGTAAATTGTGATATGAATCAACCATTTGAAAATTTTTTGAGCAGAAATATTTTGTCTTTCAAAGGGTTAATAAAATGTAAAAATTTGTTACAGTTTTCTGAATGTATTGGAAAATGTTTCATAATCTATGCTGAACGCATGGTTTTTCGTTCTTGCTTTCTTTATTTTGGAAATTATGTTACAATTTCAAAAACTTATTCAATTTTGAAAAAGCATTTTTTATTTATATAATGCAACACCCAGCAATTTTTAAAATTTGGAAATGTATTTTGTATTTTGAATGTATTTTGAAAATACGTGTATTTTGTATTTTGATTTTTTTCTTTTGAAAAGTATTTTGTATTTTAGGTTCTAAAACTAATGTATTTTGTATTTTGTATCGAAAATGATTTTTCGATGTATTTTGCCCAACTCTGCTTATTGGTCATAACAACTGGTCTGTCATTTAGACAATTCAATAGAATAAACCGCAGATAAAGGAACTTCATATAACGATGGGTACGTAGATATACAATTATTTTAAAATGCCCCGCTGTTGTTCCCCAGTTAGTTTAAACGGTAAAGCATTGGTCTTAAAAGTCAAGGATCTAGTTCGATTCCAGTTTGGGCAATTTTTCGCTCAGTTGAAAATATTTAATTTTTATGATAAATTTACAAATAAATTTGAAAGTTTGAAAAACCTGTATGCCTACTAAAGTTTCATATTCTGTACACTTTATCATATAGTAATACAGCTCATATTCAAAATATTAGAATAATTACCTTTTTTTTTAGAAATTGAAAATATCGTTTGGTAATTTAATGTCTTTTAATGAAAATATGCAAACGATATTTTTATTAAGAACTTATTGTTGATTAAACTTACTTGTTATCTTAAATTTAATATCATTTTTGAAACGATTAATTGCAAAAAAAATTATTTTGAAAAGTCAAAATATTAGAATATTTATTCAAGTGGTTCAAAATATTAGAATATTTCACATTAATTCTCCTTTAATTATTACCAATTCTTAACTGGTGGCGTCATTGATTAAATTCAGACTATTTTATTTAAAATCAGTATTCTTTTTTGCAGTTTGTTTCTATTTCGTCTTAAAATGGGCCGTGTGAGTGATATTCCTGAATCTACCAAACTTCGTATGGTTGATTTGTATCGGCACGGTAAAAATCAATGTTTTATAGCGAATTATTTACATTGTTCGCAATCGAGCGTTAGTAAAATACTAACACAATATTCAAAAATTGTAAAATTTCAAAATAATCGCCGAAATGGTGGCCGAAAACCAAAAACATCTGCTAGAGATGACAGGAAACTGAAGCGTATAGTTAAGAAAAACCGTTTTAAAAGTGTGCGATTCTTGCACCGAAAATAGAAAGAAGAAGGAGTTGAAGTTTCTACATCGACAACATTAAGACGTCTCCATAAATTTAAATTTGAATCTCGTGTACCGAAAACAAAACCTCTCATGACTGCAAGACAAAAGCGTATAAAATTGAATTGGTGTAAATCAAGACGTTTATGGAGCAATGAAGATTGGAAAAATATATTATTTAGTGATGAAAGTATGTTTTGTGTTTCATATGGTAATCAAGGTATTCGAGTTTGGAGAATGAAGCAAGAAGCATTTGATAAAGAATGCCTTAAACGTTCCGTAAAATTTGCTGCTAGTGTCATGGTTTGGGGTTGTATGAGTGCAGAAGGACCTGGAAAGTTATGCATCGTCTACGAAAAGGTTACTCTCTGATATATCAAGAAATTTTAGAATATTACATGATTCCATCATCAGAAGATTTATTTGAAGATGATTTCATCTTTCAACAAGATTTAGCGTCCCCGCATACCTCGGTGTCAACTAAGAATTGGTTCCGCCAACGCAACATTAAGGTACTTCCTTGGCCACCAAATTCACCAGATCTTAATCCCATCGAAAACTTATGGTGTATAATGAAGAAAAAACTTCAAGAAAATCCTTCTTCAAGTAAAACTGAGTTAGTGGCACGTATAAAGTCTATTTGGGCTAATATTGATAGAAATGTTTGTAAACACCTTGTATATAGTATGCAAGATCGATTGTACGCTGTTATGAAAGCTAAAGGGGATGCTACAAAATATTAACTACCATTTACTTCATATTCATGAGGTAATATTGTTGCGTAAAATAAAATATTCTAATATTTTGAACCAATCTAAATTTTATTCTAATATTCTGATGTGTTTAAGGAAGCTGTATACCTAATTTATTGTGCTGCATTTTATATTTTATAAATGTTAAAATCTTATCTAAACATTCCAGATTTAATTTATAAGAAATTTAATTGCATTTACTTAGTATAAAAAATAAATAAATGACAAATAATTTTTTCTTATTACTTTTTCTCAATTATTCTAATATTTTGAATATGAGCTGTAGTAGTATACTACTGTACAGAAAATATGTACATCTACCAAACAAGTTTCTGTAAAGCTACAGAAATCTGTAGCTTTATAAAAGTTTCTACTAAAATTACAGAAATCTCACTGAATTTTTATCTGTGACCAGCGTTTATGGGCATCCTAGTTTTCTACAAAAAATTTTAGTAATCTTGCAGTTTTTTTTTTTTTTTTTTTTTTTTTTTTTTTTTTTTTTTTGTGCAAAAATGTCTTTGTTACATTTTTTTTTTTTTTTTTTTTTTTTTTTTTTTTTACATTACATAAAAAGTTCTAAAAATTCCAGTTTCCTAGAAAAATTTTAGTAATTTTATAGATTTTTTTTTCTAAAAAATGTAATTACATGCATGCGTCATACGTCATAGATGGTGTATTTTGGTGTATTTTTGTCGGCCGATTATCTACGCTATAGGATATAGGCCCTATGGGGTGGGTTGCCCTCCGTGGGGGTCTTTCTAAGGGAACCTAACCCGTATTTACGCAAGGTTCGAAGAAAACCACGGAAAACTTCGAACGGTTAGGCCGACGGTCGCGAATGGGTTCGAACCCAGCACCTACCGTCTACCAGTTTGGAGGTCAGAACCTCGCGGCCACTGGTGGGGCCATACGTCATAGAATAATTATCTTTGACATTTTAATCCTTTTTCTACCGACGGTACTTTTAAGTATCATAAAAATTATTTATTATAAAATTCTTTTAATATGTCAATTAATTGTAATACTGTCTAGAATGAGTTATAGTTACATTACTTTATTTTGTTCCAAAAGCATTATTGGTTACACAAAACAAAAATATTTTTAAAAGAATGATTTCTTTTGCCTTTGTATCTTTTCAGCTTTTTTGGCATCGAGGGAGGGAGGTTGGGATTTTTCAATTCGGAAATATTTCTATATTTATATTTTAAGAACATCCTATTTGTACATTATATAATTCTACAAAATACTAAGAAAACAATTTAAAATAAAAGATTTGTATGGGGTTATAAATATCCCAGTAAATTCAAATTTAATTAATCCTTCTAAATCCTTCAAATATTTATTAACTGATTTAATATTTATAAACTGATTTAAATCTTTTAATTTAGTTTAAACAATTTGCGTAAATTGCTTTAGAATGTAAAATTTTCATGAATTCATAATGCGGTAGATAAAGGGTTAAATATTTTACAAGGGTTAAATATTTTACATATTCTAAAGAATAACCGAATATTCCTTAGGATCTTGTTTAATAAAATAATATACAGAATTGATAATTATTCGTTTTCAGGTATACAACTCTCAATTTACATATTAACAGATGACTTGTGTCAATACTGATTCCTGATGTCATCAAATAAACTTTTACTTATTTCCTAAGTCTGTCATTTTAATTGGAGTTCTTTTGCTGCGTAACATGAGTAGGTAAAAGATCCTACTCACTGTCAGATCTCTGTAAAGTTGTCTCAAAAAATCAAACTGGTATCACTGATTAATTCCTGATTAAAAAGTTATCTGAATGCTCACTCATCGATTCACAATTCCGTTCAGAGAGCATTTTTAGTTAGTTTCCTGTTGTTCGTTGTTGTAATCCTTTCCTATTGTTGCAAATGCCTCCTGGTCTAGGGGAATACCACGTTTGCATTGAGATAGTTTAGTCACTTAAATTTTTTGAAGTGGGAAACCCGGAATTACTCTTCACCTATTCACATTGCAAATAGTTTCAATATGATTAACTTTTGTTAAATTTGTAACTACAACTTCTAACTACACACAGTTCATTATTGTTTTCAAACTTTGTGGCGTGCTAATTAAATAAATGATTCAAAAGATCATTCGAAAAAGCTGAATAATTATTTGTGGAACTAAACTCTAAGTTTTTATAACAATTTCAAATTTTTTTTAAAAAAAAGTGTTCAGCAGGTATGTTTTACCTCATCTCATACTTAAGAGAGTATCGAAAATTAAGGGAGTTTCAGAAACTTCGTGACCAAGCGGTTAAAGCACCACGCCGCTAATCACTTGTAAGCGTATGAGGTTGTGGGTTCGATTCCCCTACACTCTGAGAATTACTTTCAAAAATATCGCTATATGAATTCCAAATTATCTATATTCAAAAGAAGGTAAATTTCATAATACTGGACTGACAGGCTGAATTTGGATTGCCCTTATTAATGGCTCCAAAATCACCGACGAATAAAATCAATGATCGAAATCTTTTTAATTATATCGAAAATAATAATAATAATAATAATTAAAAAATACGTTAAAATCCTTTCTGTGGTTTTCCAGAAATAAATATGCCAATATCACCTATTATCCATGGAATAGTTTTCCAACTATCGTTAGCCTTTTAAAATCTTATTTACATGCATGTTTACACTTAGTTATTCAAACCGTATTCCCCATTGTAAAAATTAAGATATTGAGAAACCTTTCTACGTTTCATTCAACCAATTAACAATTAAAAATGTATCAAAATATCACAATAATTTCTTTCATTACCATTTTAATTAAAGAGAAAATCTGTTGCATTTGATACCGGAAATTCACTCAGAATAACGGTATCCATACATTGAAACAACAATGGTCAAGAGAAAAACACGTCAATCATTGTTGTCACGTAATAAAATGTAGGTGAAAATCTTAATGACCTTTAAAAAATTAAAGACTACTTCCATGCTGATCAGAAGAATGGGGATATGGAATGTTGTTTTGAGACTGTTAAGAAATAATAAGCTGTTCATTCATATTCAAAAAGTTACTCAGAATATGTTGCATGTAAAAAATATATATATATTTGTTAATTTATTTTTCAAGTTTTATGTGGCATTACTTGGCGCTGATAACTACGTAAATCTGAACTAAATTTCCAATCCCCATGCTAGGCATTTATGAGGGTTTAATTAATTAATTATATATAGATTTAACTGGGTTAAATGTCATATGGCTATATGAATATCTTACATATAAATGTTCGCAATAAAAAAAAAAATAGGTACTATTAGGTTATCCCGTCTACCAAAAAATTATCGCCAAACTATAAGATTAAATGTCAATAATGGATGACCGTGAATGTCACATTTATTGACGTTAAATACGATTCACGTGTTTAAAATGTCATTAAGTGTTTTTTATTTCAGATTTTTAATTGTATTTTTATTAATATTCTACTAATTATTTGTTTTTTCGATATTTAAAATAAAAATTATGTCAATATGTATAATTTGGATATTAGTTTGCCGATTTGTATAATTTGGCGAAATTGGTCGACGGAATAACAGAGTAGTACCAAAAAATATTACTTTTTCATAAGTTTTATTATTTTTAGTATTTTAAAGAGAGAATATGCTCTGAGTCGCAGGGAGGGTGGAGGGAGATTTTATGTAAGTATTTTTATGCTTGATTCACTGAAAATCAACATTTCAGTAACTTTCAGTTGATCTAACTCGAATATGCTTCATAAGGAAACAAATTATTTTTATCCTAAATTTAAAGAAAAAAGTAACCAAACTCTTGGTACATTTTAAATGAAAAAAGTATTTGATTTCCTCCTTCTAGAATACTATATTTTAGATCATTTTGCAATCATATCAAAACACTGCAGTAGAATTCTTTTAAGCTTGCGACCAGACTCATTAACACCAAATATTTTCTGCAACGTAATATTTTTTAAAAGTAGACATGTATGATAAATTTATACATAATTACAATCAGTAATGGTGCCGTTATTTTCCAGATACAACATCAATGTATATATATAAGTAAATCCAGTTAAAATTCGCAAAATTTCACCTTACTTAAGGAAAGTTTTTCTATAAGAAAATACTGGTTCAGAAAAATTTCCTGGTTCGAAAATTCCAGGAACCATAGGAACCACAATAATACAATTAAAAAAAAACACACACCCTAAAGAACAAGTATATATCCTAAATCACATATTACATAGTTTTATAAATAATATTCTTATATGTTTTTAAACTGCGTGTTACAAAAGAGCCAAGAACTTAAATTTAATGAATCAGCATTAGAGAAATTACTTAGGATATTTACAGTAATTTATAATAAACATACTGAATCTTACAGTATTGGCCAGACATGACAAAAAATAACACGAAACGTGAAAAAACTCTAAAATTACAATAAAAAATAACGAAAAAATTTAAAATCGCTATACTCATAATGCCTTTAAAAAATTATTGAGCATAAGATTGAAATGCTGCAATTTGTAGCAATCCACCACAAATTAAAAATCTGTAATTGTATCAATATATTGAGGGGTTGGAAAGAGGGATTGTACACACATTCTTAACTGGACTTCTAAAAAATATTATTTCCATCATCCACCTTTATTTGCTTAAGGGGACAGTAGACCTTTATTTGAGCAAAATCATCTATATAGCAAAATCGTCAGAAAAAAGGTCTATTTCTGGGATATAATAGTACCTAAACAGTTTTTTATTATTAAAATATCATTTATGAAGGTTTTAAAGAGTAAATAATAAAGATAAATTTATTTATATACTTAAAATCTGTTTTTCTCAAAACTAATTTTTCAGCGTTTTTAGATTTTTGAATTGCTTCTTGCGTCTTAATTTTTGATAAATATTTATAAAATTGATAAGGATGTATCCTGATATTATTTAAAAAGAAATTGTGTTAACTTTTTAAAATTCATCTTCATTAAGATAGCCAAATTTTATTTTTTACTTATTAAAAGGCAAAATTTTGATGAAAATCGATAGGGAATTTAGAAAAAAATCTGTAAAATATTAACTATTCAAGAAATATAAAAAATCTTACACAAATTTGTTTACAATATAGATTTAAGTGATAAAAATGCAAAAGCAAGAAAATATTTCAAAAATTAAGACACGAGGAGCATTTTAAAATTTCGTTTAAAATTTAAATTTTTGTAAAAAAAATTACAAATTTTAATAAGGTTGGAAAATTTTTTAAGGTATTCTATATGCTTTTGGTGAAATGTATATATGCACAAAATTTCATATTGCTATGATAAAAATGAATAAAATAAATTTTTAACGTCCACCGTCCCCTTAAGGCTGAAAGTTTTCTGCAAAAATCCGTTCCTTTTCTGCGACAATATCGCCGTGTCGCCGCATTTCTGGGCCACGAAATCAAAAACATGTTTTCGGTAACCCTGCATATTTTTTAAACTCTCTGAATGATACTACTCTTGTAGTCACATGGAGGGTCTCTGTGTATCAAATGAGCTGCATATTATTTAATCGTCAAAACTGCAGCGAAATTTCTTGTTTTATAAGAAGAATAAGATATTAAATGCCTTTTTAAATAAATTTATGTAAGAAACATTTATTTTAGTTCTAAAAATACAAATTTAGTCAAGAAATACAACTAAAAAAAAATATTAGATTAATTCATAATACGATTTTTCAATCATTAAATCAATTATAACAGATGTAAATTTTCCACGTGGGTAAAAAAAGTCCGTGCCAGGATTCGAACCAGGATTGTATTGGCTGAATCCGAAAAAATGTCCGGGCCAGGATATCAGATCGGACTAAATTTTTTCACCCACATGGAAAATTCACATCTGTTATAATTGATTTACCGATTGAAAAATCGTGTTAAAAAAATGATCTAATACAATTTCGTATGCAGCGTTTTTTGTAGTTTCCATATATTGACCTTCGATTTATTCTGTTGAGCTGGTCCATGGTATCAGACCAGATTACATGATCGTCAAGGTTATTTGGGTAAAATAGTCCTCCAGTGTTCGTGTCCAGGATGGCTCAGTTGGAAGAGCATTGGCGGCTTCAAGCAATACGTCCCTGGTTCGAATCCTGGTCCGGACTCTTTTCACCCACATGGAAAATTCATACCTGTTATGAAAAAAACATGTCATTTATATCTCAGATCAGACGTGACCTTCCCAGTGTTTGATCAATTTATCTTCGAAGCAGAAGATTAATTAATTAATGATATTCTAATATTGTCCTAAATAATCTTTGGATGAAAGAAAAACAACAGTTTCATTATTGCGTTTGAAACATCCACAGCATGCAAGACAATTTCTTCGCTCTACTTCAAAGTTACTGCTCGAATTAATCATGTGAATTCCTACAAAAACGCATTATAAGTATTTAATATTTCCCTAATAAACCAGATAAATAAGAAATTACACGCATGATTACATAACAACAATTCGATATAACATATCTACTATTCATTATTACAGTGAACTCTCCAAATAAGGGACAACCATGAGACCGGAACTTTTGTCCTTAAATAGAGGTATCCCTTATTCGGAGTTTTTATTGTTGTTTTTAATTTATCGTTCAGAAGGATTTAAAAATAACAAATCATTAAGGGTGAAGTGATTCCTGATATATACCTGAAATATGTAAATTACGTTAATCAGACACAAAAGGAATAGAGAATTAATAAATTAAAATTTTCATTTGATTACTAAATCATTAAATTATTTGTATAATTATTGATTTTTATATTTTATATGCTAATTCTGTATATGCAAAAAGTATTAAAACATTTAAAAGAATTTTACTCGAAGTAATCAATCAAAAGTAATTGTTTTGCGAATTTGAATTTTTCACTACAAATCTTCCAAGTGTTTATTTACCATACTTATAAAGTTTAGCTCTTCATTTTTAGCAGTATTTAGAAAAAAAGTATTCATTTGCTTTGAGTAAGACAACGAATCTCTCAACAGCTGTACTCAGCTAGCGGAAAAAGTTTTGACTCATTTACAAATTCATTTTTTTTTTAACGGAAAGGTATAAAATTGGAATGCCTAACTGGAAAAAAAATTGAAATCGAACTGTGTTTTCACTTTTTTGGTAAATAAATTACCTATTGTGTTATAAACAATTCTGATCATGTGACAAATACATTTATCACCCTCTTTGAGTAATTGTTTTTTCGCATGGAAATTCGGTTCAAAACGCACACTTTTACAATATTTTCTGTAAGATCTATTGAATTTGCAAAAAAACTGTTTGATTACATAATTTCTGAACAACAATGACTATTAGTTTCAGACATTTCTGAATAAAAATAAATTAAAACTTATGTCGTAAAAGTTTTCCTTTTGGATTTAGAACAGCCTAAAAGCATCTGCAAAGTTTTTTATCGAATAATTTTCTTTTACTCTCCAATTTCAGAATCATCCTAAAAAATTTCAGCATTACTTTCAACTGGTACAAGCACACTGGTGCCAAACAGAATTATGGGTAAATAAATGCTCGTCAGTTATGTCGTATGCCTTTGTATTCACATGACTATCTGTCTGTTTGATAAATTCACAAAAATCTGTGTTTTATTTTAACCACAGACTGTTTTATTATTTGAAATGCAAAATCAGTTTATTTGATCTCATTTTCAACTGTCCTTTAAATGGAGTGTCCATTATTCAGAGGTAAATGTATTACAAGTCCTAATATTAAGGGATTGGGACCAGAAATTTTGTCCCTTAAATAGAGGTGTCCCTTATTAGGAGTGTCCCTTATATGGAGGTTTCACTGTATTATTATTATTTTAACATTGATATTTATTTTATTAACCATTTAGAAAATGGTTGTTACTCTCGATTGAGAATAGAGATATCTACGGCATATCTGAATATTTATTTGTAATCCCCGCATTTTATTCGTTTTCTGTTTGGTCCAGGAATATTAATGTTTAGTCCATGGCGTACGTAATATAGGACTCTGTTAATACGTAAGCCATGTTTTGATCATCGCAAAAATGATGATTTTATTACTTATTTTTTAATTAAATATTTCTGTTGCCATAATGACAAAAGAAAAAGTATTAAAAACTACACAAAGATTAATAACTCAAAAACAAATTGAGACACAGCTTTCAAACAAATTGCATTAAAAAGTACATTTTCCCTTATACGACGGTGTAAAAATTAAACATGTGCGATGTTTACACTGTAAAATAAAAATTAAAGAGGTTACTAAAAATTTTTTAGTAAATTTGTATTCCACAGAATTTTTTAGTAACCATTACAAACTTTTTTTTTCCAAGCGAAACAAGCATTTCTTTTGTAAACTGAACAAAAGAATTTTTTGTATAACGAACTTAAAAATTTTTAGTATGGGCCACCAAGCAAATTTTAGTAATAGCTCCAAAATTATTTTTAATAACCATTACGTGGGCTCGAAGGGTAGGAGCTTCCTTCGAGCTGCATCCAGACTTCTGGAGCGGAAGATTTCAGGCAAAACCGCAATAGATGGCAGCACCAAACATTTCAACTGCTCCGTCTGGATATTCATAATCCCTTTATTAACGAGTACTTACACTGCATACATTCGGAGCGCATTTGGCAGTGGCCAGTATCGAACCCGGGACCTTTTAGCCTGGAGTGTGTTACTATAACCATTATGCTATCAAGGCCACACCAAGTGAGCTTTAGTAATAGCTATTAAAAATATAAAATTATTAACTCTGTTCGTGCTAACTTTTTTCTAGTAATTCTTACAGATTTTCTTGTAACCGACTAAGATTACTAAAAAATTTTTAGTAATTACAAGGATCACTAAAGTTTTTTTAGTAGATCGACACTCTTTTTTTTACAGAGTAGAAGTTTAAAATTTTGCAGTACCGAATATTGTAAAACTGAAATTTCATTTAAAATTTGAAAGTGTTGCCATTCGCAGGAGGACGTCAGCGTTATGCACAGTTTGCCCTTTATAATATCGATAGATAAAGTAGATATAACTACATAAGAAATTGATTGAATTCAGGAAGGTAAAAACACTATCAACTCTTTATTTTGTTTTTAAAAAATTAATAAATCCTTTAGGAGGAAAATGACTGAATAAATGATAATCTCTTCGAGTTCTTTCGCCTTTATTTAATTTTAACTGTAAAATAAACTCACCTCGTTTACAAAAAGTAGGATTTTTTTATTTTTTTATGTGGAATTTATTTATAAGTCTAATATTTTAGTCTTAGACAAAATCATTTTCCAAATGTTTGTTATAATTTTTTAATTAGATTTTTTCATTTTACTTTACAAAATGTGTGTTAAAAAAAGGGGAAATTAGGCTCTAAATTATATTTAGCGCCTGGATTCTGGTGGAATTTTCAATTTTTATAACTTGATGACTATTGATCTACACTATAAAAAAAAATTCAAGAGGTTACTAAAAATTTTTTAGTAAATTTGTATTCCACAGAATTTTTTAGTAACCATTACAAACTTTTTTTTTTGCAAGCGAAACAAGCATTTCTTTTGTAAACTGAACAAAAGAATTTTTTGTATAACTAACTTAAAAATTTTTAGTATGAACCACCAAGCAAATTTTAGTAATAGCTCCAAAATTGTTTTTACTAACCATTACTTGCGCACGAAGGGCAGGAGGTTCCTTCGAGCTGCATCCAGACTTCTGAAGCGGAAGATTTTCGGCAAAACTGCAATAGATGGCAGCACCAAACATTGCTAACTGCTCCGACAGAATTTTCATAATCCCTTTACTAACGAGTACTTGCACTACGTATATTCGGGACGTATTTGGCAGTGGCCAGTATCGAACCCGGGACCTTTTAGATTGGAGTCCGATACTATAACCACTGTGCTATCAAGGCCACACCAAGTGAGTTTTAGCAATAGTTATTAAAAATATAAAACTATTAACTCTATTCGTTGCTAACTTTTTTCTAGTAATTCTTACAAATTTTCTTGTAACCGACTAAGATTACTAAAAATTTTTTAGTAATTACAAGGATCACTAAAGTTTTTTTAGTAGATCGACCCTTTTTTTTCACAGTGTACATACTAAAACGGTAAGTTTACGAAGCTGCAAAATTGAGAAATATATATCTTTACCCAGGAATTGAATGTAAAGGAAACAACTATAATGGTGATTGAATCATACAAAGAAACCTTGGCATAACAAAAAAAATTTGCTTTTTTTTTACAAATCGATGCCAAATCTCAACATATTACAAATACCCATTTTTTGTATTTAATACTATGACTTTAAAACTGTGTTTTTCTCCAGAAATTACCTTCAAATCACCTACTAATTAAAATATGCTTTACTCAGCATATTTTAATTAGTTCTAAATAAATTTTAATATTTATGATGAATTGCAGTTTTGAAATTTATCTGCAGAAGCCTGGATTGTGAGTTAAATGATTTAATAGACAAGAGGCGTATTTTTTCTTGTTTAAACTTTAATTTTTTTTTGTTTTTTAACAATTAATGTATATAATTTTTTTTTTATTCACACACAATTTTAATATTTTTTTTCTTTGAAATGATATATGAAAATTCTGACAGATATATAGCCTTATAACAAATTTGTT
This sequence comes from Maratus speculifer, assembly GCA_964019185.1. Taxonomy (NCBI): domain Eukaryota; kingdom Metazoa; phylum Arthropoda; class Arachnida; order Araneae; family Salticidae; genus Maratus; species Maratus speculifer. The sequence goes on from OZ025297.1 coordinate 27,012,634, forward strand.
ATATCAAGATAATGCATCTAAGTTAATGTGATTGCATTATCTTGATTTGGCTTAAAAGACATATTTTAAAAACACTTTTATAAAAATAATTGTTAAAAATACGTACAAAGTAACGCCTTTTTAGGTGCGTTCGTAATTACGTAAATACGTAGCACCTATTGTTGTCGCTCAGTCCGTCCGTCTGTCTGTCCATCTGTCCGCATATAACAACGCAAAAACTACCCAAACGAATCGTTTGAAATTTAAAATACATAATTATAACATAATTTTGTCGAGTCATTTCAAATTTTATGAAAATCGGATGGATAGATCAATTAAAGGGACAATCAAAAGGATTCCGTTACATTACGGTCAATAGGGAAAAAAGTTTCAAATGCATTTTAATCATTTGAAATTTAAAACATATAATTATTACGTAATTTTGTCGAGTCATTTCAAATGTTATGAAAGTCGAATGCATAGATCATTTACAGGGACAATCAAAAGTATTCCATTACATTACGGTCAATGGGAAAAAAGTTTCAAATGCATTTTAATGATGTTACACTTATTCGAACATAATAGAATTGGCATGAATCTATGAAATATATACTAAAATATGCATTCTGTACAATCTGTGAAGCAAAGAATTTTTATTATTAAGTTACAGGGCCACACAAAAGTATTCCACTACATAATGCTATACGGGGAAACATTGTTTGGGACGTGTTTTAATTATATTCAACTATTTCACATTTTATGAATAAGATATACGTTGCTGAGGTGTAAAAAAAATTACTTCCTGCATATTTACAGAAACGTAAAGATTTCGATTACTATACTGTATCCGGAGTACGCTCTACTATATCAGCAAGATCTGAATATTTTTAAAACTTCTTTATCGTACGAACGCACCTCATTAGCTACGTTCACGTGCAATTTCCAACTTGTTTAATATTATTCGTGTTTTATTCTGATTATAAAATGGTTGTATTTATTATTAAAACATTATTGATATATGTCATTTTAATCTGACAATTTAAGCTTATTCTGATATTAATCTGCAAATGTTCGAAGAAATATATACCAGATATGTTGCGCAGATTCTCGATTAGCCGTGACCGGATAATCTGGGTTCAGAATTAATTGGGACGCTAAAAATCTCAGTTTTGTATGCAATTTATAATGATGATGAAAAATAGTAAAATAGAAATTAGTTAAAAACACCATAGTTACGAATTCGTGGAGGAAAAATTTATTGTTTGAATAAAATGAAATTTTTTCAGTAGACGACGTTGCTATTGATTTGCAGAGAAAAATAATAGAAGATTTGACAAAGTTAGACTGTGAAATATAAAAGCAGTAAGTCTTGATTACGTCCTCTAATAACTGTATCATAATAATAATAATAATAATATATTCTACAAAGAAAAGGTAAAAACTTTTATCATAAATAATCATTTTCCTTATAAGACGTCGCTTTAATAATAAAACATTTAAGATTTATTACAAATTGAGGTATTTCAACTCATTTTCATTGAGTCATCTTAAGGGTGTATTTCGATTCAAACTGCTTATTTTCCGATTTATTTTTAAATTCATTTTTGCTCTCAAATGCATCAAACTAGCAAATTGTCTTATTTAGAAAGTACACAAGGTGCCGTGATCGTCGATTCTTTGAAAAATTCAGAAAATATTGCAAAAAAAAGCAATCAAAAACGGCATTTTGAGCTGATTTTTTCCGAAACGCGAGAACTGGGAACGAAAAAGAGGGTCATACTGAGAAGATAATGGTTTATAAATCAAATACTAATGACTATTAGCGTGAAATGACATCACACGGCACCTTATACGTCTCTTCAAAAATCTCCTCAGCAAGTTTCATGTTTCAACATTTAAAAATGTGTCTGAAATTATATCAGAAAATTTCGAGCTGTTGAAGATGGAAATGTGTTTTTTCGAATACACCCTTAAGGGTGTTCTTAACCGATCCGCTGAACAAGCGAAAAATGTTTTGGAACATTTACAAATTCATTTTTGAACAGAAAGTTATAAAAATTCAATGCCTGACTACGAAAGCGATTTTGAATGGAACTTATTTTTCAATTTTATGATCATTAAATTACTTATCGAGTTATGAGCTATTTCGATGACGCAATCACCCGTTTTTCTCCTCCTTTTCGACCGGTTTTTCTGCTTTCGTCGGAAAATAGGCTCAAAAGTGTCAACTTTGAAGGCTTGTTATGAAAAATCTATTGTGTTTTTTAAAAACAAAAGAGTGAGTGTAATTAGACAGTTTCTGAATAACAACACCTGCTATTTTCCTGCATTTCCGAACAAAAATAAATTAATGCATGTGTCACAAAGTTGCCCTTTTTGATTTAAGAACACCCTTAAGAATGCAAAAGAAAAAATACAAACACATTGAACGTGAAAAACTGGAATAAATAATTATTGAATTCAAATTAAATATAGCGCCCTCTATATTAACGACACTATCCGTGTCCCTACACTGTAAAAAAAAATTCAAGAGGTTACTAAAAAATTCTTAGTAAATTTGTATTCCACAGAATTTTTTAGTAACCATTACAAACTTTTTTTTTTGCAAGCGAAACAAGCATTTCTTTTGTAAACTGAACAAAAGAATTTTTTGTATAACTAACTTAAAAATTTTTAGTATGAGCCACAAAGCAAATTTTAGTAATAGCTCCAAAATTACTTTTAATAACCATTACGTGCAACCGAAGCGGAGGAGCTTCCTTCGAGCTGCATCCAGAGTTCTGAATCGGAAGATTTTCGGCAAAACCGCAATAGATGGCAGCACTAAACATTCTTAACTGCTCCGATAGGATTTTCATAATCCCTTTATTAACGAGACACTACAAATACTCGGGGTGTATTAGGCAGTGGCAAGTTTCGAACCCGGGACCTTTTAGCCTGGACTCCGTTACTGTAACCACTATGCTATCAAGGCCACACCAACTGAGTTTTAGTAAGAGCTATTAAAAATATAAAACTATTAACTCTATTCGTTGCTAACTTTTTTTTAGTAATTCTTACAGATTTTCTAGTAACCGACTAAGATTACTAAAAATTGTTTAGTAATTACAAGGATCACTAAAGTTTTTTTAGTAGATCGACACTTTTTTTTTTTTACAGTGTACTATGCAGGTAGGTATACCGCAAACCGTCCAATCATTCAATGATCATACTCGGAATGCGAAAAGGTAGCGTATCGTTACAAACATGTGAACTTTTTAAAATAAACTTCAATGGATTCTCTTATGAATAACTTTAAATAATAAAATTAATTTTATTTAATATTAATTTTAATTTTATTTGATTATTATGATACAATTAAACTGTTCTGAAAATATGAACGAAGAAGCAGTACAACAATGGATTAACGGAAATTCCAAATTGGAATGTTACGAGCTTTAAAATGATAGTGATATTGTCTTGTGCGACGTCTGTGGGTTAGGGAAAAAAAGAATTTCGAAAATGTCCTGAAAGTCATGAAGAAAACCTTACAAAACATCCAAAATTAGTCACGGTGGCACATCAGTACAAACTGAGGCGTTACTTAGTTTTCTGAAACACGATTAAAGAACACCTACTAAAGGATTGTATGGAAAAATTCGACTAGTAAAACTAGTCGAATAATAAATAAAAAACGAAAACAGACCTTTATCATTTCATTCTTTATAAATCAATGAAGTAAACTACATTTCTGACGCGCGCGGGGGGGGGGGGGGGTCTGTTGTACTAATTGCAATTCTTAATATTAAAAATGTTGTTTATTCTTTTTCCTACGTATTAATTAAATTATTAATGCCTTATTGCAGCGGTTCCCAACCATTGTTGGTACGCAACACCAGTTTTCAGTAAAAAACAAATCTCGCGACTCATAAGGGTGTAAATCAGTATTAAAACTATTGTATGACCTGTATAAGCTATCGGCTATTTACGTAAATTATTGTATGACCTGTATAAGTTATCCGCTATTCTATCCTACGAAAAATGCAAATTTTCCGTAACGAAAGGCACTCTAATACGCTATCAACAAAAACAAAAGTTGATAATCACAATGTGTTTAAATGGATTTACGATTTAATTACGATTAAAACATCAAATAAACAATAAGGATAATACGTTTAATTATTATCAAAACTTAACATTATAATCAGTAAGATTTCTGGAACTGGTGCTTGCCGATGACGGAATCTATATCAGTGTGACAACTGTGGTTAATTTTAATCTTAAGTCTATTTCCTCACGCAGTTTGCTTCATTTTGCGCAAAACAACAAAGCTGAAAAACATGTTTACAGAAGTATGTCTTATCGAACCCCATCAAGGAATTCAAAAGTGATTTAGATTTTCTGCTCGTACATTCATCCAGAAGGAAATTAAGGATTTTCCCTTGCAATGTTATTTGCCGTTGAAATTGTTTCATTTTTTTCAACAGATGCTATGATATATTTTTGTGAGAAGCCTCGATTTTTCTGCGACGCACAAGTGGGTCGTGATAGGTTGGGAGCCGCTGCCCTACTGTCTAATAGTTTGACATCTTCTATCCTTTTTCTGAATTTTTTCATCAAAATTTGCTTAAAATCGATTATCCGGGAAGAGGCGCCCCACCAGTGGCCGAGAGGTACGGACCTCTCAACTGGTAGACGGCAGGTGCTGGGTTCGAACCCAATCGCGGCTGTCGGTCTAACCTTTCGGAGTTTTCGTGGTTTTCTTCGAACCTTGCGTAAATACGGGTTAGGTTCCCTTAAAAAGACCCCCACGAAGGGCACTCTCCCCTCGTCCTATATCCCTAGCGTAGATAATCGGACGACAAAAGTAAACCAAACCGGGAAGAGACATTTTCGACCTTCCCGAATAATCGAGAGCCTGTTGTATTTCGATGCGGGATGACCCTTAGAATCGTGATGAAGATTCAGTTTTACGTAATAAGCTTATTCCACTTTCAAAAACGACGTGATAAATGAAATCGAGAAATGTTTGATTGATGGTTCCCGTTAACCTAATAATTCGCGATGGATACTTTGTGTAAAAATTAATTATCAATCAGCATTTTAATTAATCGATTAAATACTCTGAAATGATGGGAAATATTCATTACTGTAAAATATTCATTAATTTTAATGAAAAATAATCAAACGCATCACGAATAATTGCTACTACCTATTATTATTACGATAGCTATCAAAATTGCAGATATCACAATAGAACTGTCAAAGCACGATAATTTGATTTTAATAAATATTCTCATTAACATACTAACTTATCCATCATAAATTAATATCTTTTACAATGTGATTTTACATTGAGCGATTACACCTGATGTCGATGTACTATTTATGCAAAATATAAGAAATAATTAATTTATTACTCAATTCAATTAATAAGCTTCGTGCAGAAGAAAAAAGAATTTATTGTCTTACATGTGATGATTGATTTAACGTCCTGATGAAGCTTGTTCGGGAATTTTCTTGAAACTACTTTCTTATTAATAAGGTCTTTTAATGATAACACTGTAGAAAAAAAAAATTGTAATTATGCTAATCTAAAGTTACAGAAATCTATATGCTTACTAAAACTTTATTTGTACACTGAACTAAAGGAAAAAAAAAAAATAATAATTTACAAAACTAAATATGAATCCACAAAGCTACAGGAATCTGTAACTTTACAAAAGAATCTACTAAAATTACAGAAATCTTACTAAAATGTTATCTGTAACCCGGATTGCCGTTACATGAAAAGTTCTAGGCATCCCAATAAATCCCAATTTTCAAAAAAATTCTTAGTAACCTTACAGACTTTTTGATTTGCAGTACAAATATGTATCTGTTACATGCATTTTTTTTTTGTTACCGTTACATAAAAAATTCTTGGAGTTGTGAGAATCTCCCCTCCCTACCCCCCCCCCCCCCACACACACACACTAATTTTTCCAGCTATCATCGTATTAATATGATACTAGACTCATGTGACTGGTAATAACGTAACTATTAAATGTTATACATGAGTTGAACTTTGAGCGCGTCTACATATTAAGAATTTTACCAACTTTCTTTTTTTACTTACCCATCATACGTAGTATAAGGTAAGTCTTGCAATCGTTTTGAAAATCGAAAAAAAAATTTTGACGGATTTACACGTTTTAGATAGCGGAGATTCCGAAAAACATATTTTTAGAAAAAAATTTTGCCGTCCGTCTGTCTGTCTGTCTGTCAGTCTGTCTGTCTGTAAACGCTCTATCTCCCGAACAAATTGAGATAGAGACTTGAAATTTTGTATGTAGTTAGTATGTAAGAATGGGACGAACTCCATTTAATATCAGCAACCTCGGTTATCCGGAACTTTTTTTTTCGGACTCTCGAAAAATTCGTTCTGATGAAAGGTATATAAAATTTTTCGAATTTTTTTGTTCTAAGGAATGGACGTAAACGGCAATAAAATAACACACATTTTGCATATAGAACGAAGTCGATCGACTTATTAGTTGCCGAGATACGTGTAATCTTGTTTTCCACATTCTTCGATTTTTCATGACCCTGTATTTCATTCAAATTTCAATTCAGAAGTATATTTTAATTGGAAATGAGACGCTTAATCCGACGCAGTTAATTGTTAGTTAATAGAATTATTATTTTTGGAGTTATAAGGATGTTTCTTTTACGCAGTTCGGTACTACTTCAGTAGTTTGGCGTTTTATATGATTTGTTGAAATTGGTACATCAGCAGTTCTTTAATATAGCATTACTATGTATATTAACAATATTTAAATTTTGTTTATGAATTGCAATGCATTGTATAAATAGTTTCACATGTTTTATTTTCATATACATATCCATGATGGGTAAGTATTACGGTGGCCCCCAACGACTAGTTAAATGACAAAATCCAATTTTGGATTTGAGTTATTTTAATCGATTCAACTCGAAAGAGTATGAAATTTAGACACTTTATTTTACTCTTCATACACTTAAAAGAAGTCAAAATTTAAGATGTTAATGTTAAATCCACGTGATAAAGTTAAATCCCACGTGGGAAAAAAAAAGATAGTCCAACACAATTCTTTGATCAACCATCGTGTAAGAATGATAATAGACTCAAGTTGGTTCGTAATAACGCCTGCTATTAAATATTATGCGTGGTTGAACTTTGGGGTAGCTACATATTTAGATTTATACAAATTTTCTTTCTTCAAATGATAACACCCATTTTTAGCACTTTCCAACAAAGTTGAAAAGTGCTTATGCATTCGGTTTGTCTGTCCGTCTGTCCGCGCTCTAACTCCCGTAAATATACTCGGATTGCTATGAAATTTTTATACGTTATTGATGTTTACCCTAGCACGAATCCTATTGAAAATGAAGTATCTACCATGATTAGTTTATCTACAGAGAGAATCAAAAGTTTCCCATTACATTACGGCCTATGGGGAAAAATCGTTAATATACTCGGATTGCCATGAAATTTTAGGACGTTATTGAGGTTTACCCTAGCACGAACCCTATTGAAAATGAAGTATCTACCATGATTAGTTTATCTACAGAGAGAATCAAAAGTTTCCCATTACAATACGGCCTATGGGGAAAAATCGTTAATATGCTCCGATTGCCATGAAATTTTAGGACGTTATTGACGTTTACCCTAGCACAAGTCCTATCGAAAATGAAGTTTCTACCATGATTAGTTTATCTACAGGGCGAATCAAAAGTTTCCCATTACATATTTTAAATATATTAAGCTTTTTCATGTATAATAAAATTGATATATGTCTCTGAAGCTTAATATAAATTATACGCTACTGTCTTGCATAATATGAAGTACATAGCATTTACAGGGCCACACAAAAGATTTCAAATAGTATATTTTTTCCGAAGTACCGTATATGTGTCAGATGATGGCTGATGGAGGGATGAAATGCATTTTAATTATGATATGCGCGTTTATATTTCGCTAAATATATGCACATTATATGGTGTGTATAAATGTTATAGTTGATATACAGGGCTACCCATAAAGAGCTCAACAACGTTACTGAATATGAGCGTAAATTATTTAAACGTGGTTCTTAAATAAGCTATGCATTTTTACGCTGAGCTTCATTCAATTTACTGAGAAATGTTTGCAGAATATAGATAAAAGGATATACAGGGCCACGCAAAGAATTCGGTACATGGACGCCTATGAATGATTATTTATGAGAATGTGATTTCAGTTGTTTTAAAAGTGTTTTAGTTTACAATAATTTTAGCCAAATGCTGACGTGTAATAAAGGTACAATGTAAACTACAGGGCTGAACAAAAGTATTCAAGTATGTTTCCATCTAATAGTATGAATTGCTGAAAAAGAAATCTCAAGCTAGTGGGTATTTTCTTGCTAAGCTAAATTTTCCCATTATATGAACTGACATATGAAATACAGGGCTGTTCTAATGTACTGGAATACATATTTGGGTATATTTGGCTATACACTATTATTTCCCTAAATAACAAAGTTTTGTTAAAGATTTCATTAAGTATTGGAAAGTGCTTCATAATCTATGCTTAACGCATGATTTTTCATACTTGTTGATTTTATATTAGAGTTATTTGGCACAATTCAGCTCGAAGAATTATGAAATTTAAACACTTCTTTTTCATCCTCATACAATTAAAAAATGTCAAAATTTAAGAATGTTAACGCTAAATCCACGTGATAAACTTTATTATCTATTTTCTTCAAAATAATCTAATCGTAAAATCGAAATGTTTCGTTTTAATACACAATAAATGGCATTTATTTTATTCTAAAGCATTTTTAATTATAAAATATTGCTAATACTGCATGTATTGTTATGTATCGTTTGTTAAATGTATAAATTATGCTATTTAGATTATACAGCGGTTCCCAATCTTTATCGATACCCGACCCACCAAATATAAAGGTGTTTATCAGTATTGAAATTACTTTATGACCACTATAAGCTTTTAGCTATCCTATCCTACGAAAAAGGCAATTTTTATACCAAGGGTTTTTATACCATTGTGTCGAAAACCAGAATTTATAAACTCAATGCTTGTAAGTGGAATAATAATTAGCGCAACACACAAACTACCATAATTAAAAACATGTTTAATTATTATCAAAACATAACTTTATACAGTGAAACCTCCAAATATAGGACACTCCGAATAAGGGACACATCTATTTAAGAGACAAAAGTTCCGGTCTCATAGTTGTCCCTTATTTGGAAGTTTCACTGTAATAAAAACTCCGAATAAGGGACACCTCTATTTAAGGGACAAAATTTCCGGTCCCATAGGCGTCCCTTATTCGGAGGGTTCACTGTAATAGGGAAAATTTTGGCACAAGTGTTTATCGATGAGCCCATCTATATCAGCATTAAAACTGATTAATTTTAATCTTAAGATTGCTAATCATTCAGCGGCCAAATTCTCCTCGGTAATGTTAAATCTATGGGCATTTGGTGCTTTTTAATGTTCAAGATATCTCATCGGAAAGTTAATGTTTTCAAATTCTTTTTTCAGTGTTCTCTTCTTAAAAAATGTCTCTTTTTTCTTAAATAATAATCTAATCTCAAAATATATCTAAAGTTTATGCTTAATTTTATATGAGGTGTTAAAACTTTACTTCCAGTTGGTCAGTTTTATGAACATAAAATATTAAATTGAGCATAAATTTTAGAAATATTTTGACAACTAATCAAAAAAAGTCGGGAGCCTTTAAAAAGGGAATACGGAAAAATGAAATTAAAAACATTAATTACCTACGGAGATATTTAGAATAAAAAATGTATCAAACACCCATAGACTTAACACATTATGTAGGAATGTCCGGCCGCTGAGTGACCATCACCCTTAAGTCACATTCGACACGCAGTTTGTTTCTGTACTTGCTTTTCAAAAAACAGCAAAGTAGAAAAAGCATCTTCACACAAGTATGTCATGTTGAACCTCCTCAAAAACTGCAAAGTTGTTTCAGGCATTTCTGCTCGATAGTCTTTAATTGGAATCGAACCTTACGTGTGGACAGCGTAACAGGCATCAGTATACGAGGATGTCAGAAATTGGAAATGAGGCTGATATGTGATATAGAATCACACTGGTGAGATATGAGCTTGTCGTCTGGAAAGCTCGACGTAATGTTATGTTGAAGAAAGCCGCCATGCTACGTGCCAAGAACTCCAAGAACACCAAGAAGAAGATAACCTCTTCGTTACTGAGTAATAATGCAATATTATTAATTATTACTGAATTATGTCTTCTCCTATTTGAATTCAGAGTAATATTTTTATTTTATCAGCATTAGTTCGACACATATCATTCTGATATCGAAATTGTAATTATGTTCGAGTATCACTAATAAAATGGGACAAAACGGTGGTCCACATAAGTGTAGATGCAGGTGGAGAAGATTTTATAGCCCAAACGCGTGAGTGGTTTGACGTATAATATGGTAGACTTGTGATTTGAAACATTGATGATGATGAAAACTAGTGTACTCAGTCAGTTAAATGCGTCTATCTTGAAAATGTGGGTGAGTTATTTTATTTTAATGCTAGATTTTATTCCCGATATCACCTATAAGTCTACTATTTTCTTAACTAAACTTGAAATTAATGTAGAATTTAGTTATGAATATTTAAGCTTCGGAGAAGTAGAGTTATCATATATCTTATATGAAAAAAATAAGCAAAAGGGGAACAGGGATATTAGATAAGGAATTTGTTTATAATGATAGCTATGCAGTAAAAACCAAAAGTGTTTGATTATCATGTTATTTTATTAATGATAAAAATCTCGAGAGCAAAATATACGTGTAACTATTAATGTTTGTTTTATATTAATAAACTAATTTATATTGGTCACATGATCCTATTTCCTTGAGCTTGGTGACTCTTTAATTATAAATTATAACAAGTTGGAAATTGCACGTAAAGCGTAGCAAATGATCAGAAATAATTCGTTATCAACGAACGCAACGCGTTCGTTGATAACGAAGTTTTAAAATATTCAGATCTTGCTGATATAGTAGAGCGTACTTTGGATACAGTATAGTGGTCGAAATCTTTGTGTTCCTGTAAATATGCAGGGAGTAATTTTTATTATACTTCATTAACGTATATCTTATTCATAAAATGTGAAGTAGTTTAATATAATTAAAACACCCCCCAAACAATGTTTCCCCGTATAACATTATTTAGTGGAATACATTTGTGTGGCCCTGTAATTTAATAATAAATATTCTTTGCATCACAGATTGTACAAAATGTATTTTTAGTACATATTACATAGATTCATGTCAATTCTGTTATATTCAAATGAGTGTAACACCATTAAAATGCATTTGAAACTTTTTTCATTGACCGCAATGTAACGGAATACTTTTGATTGTCCCTGTAATTGATCAATGCATCCGATTTTCATAACATTTGAAATGACTCGACAAAATTATGTAATAATTATGTATTTTAAATTTCAAACGATTCGGTTGGGTAGTTTTTGCGTTGTTATATGCGGACGGACAGACAGACGGACTGAACGACAACAATAGGTGCTACGTATTTACATAATTACGAACGCACCTAAAAACTTACTTGAACAAATAGTTATAATTTTAAAAGTTTGTGGAAATACTTGAATAATGTTTTAATGTAAAATACCACCATTCAATATTTTGCCAATTTTACTTTTGGAAGCTATGAATGAATGTAAGTAGTAAATTAGTTTTTATAAAATCGTAAAATAAAATGCGTAAATAATAATTGTAATAATAATAGTTATTATTATTATTATTATTATTAATTTTAGATTATACACAACGCAAAATTTTTAAAGTAAAAGAGATATTTATACGCGATCAGTTTGTTTCATAGGGATTTTGACATTCATCCTTATTTCTTCCCGCACAACCCTTCCCCACCCCATCTAATCTTCCATTAAATAATTCCTTTTAATCTAGTGTTATGCTTGACTAAATGCTAGATTAAATGTTTATAAAATGCTTATTTATAAACCTTATTGTGACAATATTATGAGATCTCATAGAAACGATTGGGTCAACTAATTATCTGGATTGTCTTAATTATGATAATTCCTCACAAATTTATCACTTAAAATTATTAATTAGGTGTTTTCATATAATTTTGTTACAGGTAGGATTTATTTCATGCTAATTTGTGGTCTATAAAAAGGGTTAATTAAATGTTATTCACTTTTGTCTTGGGCAACAAAAGACAATCGGAATAATTAACAATTTATATTATAAATGTTTAGTGATGAATATAAAATAAATAAATCAGGACGGACAACATTATAAAAACTGTTACAAAGAAATTAATATAACAAGTATATTCATACAGAAAGAAATTAAAGATTTTTAATAAATATTCTTAGCTGTTGAAATTGTTATACTTTTTTAAACAGATTAAATAAAAGATGTATTTTGGCTCGTTCAGTGAGAACCGCTAGATTATAATATAAATTATAAGTAAATTTTTTATTAATAAATTCATATTTTTAAAAAATTAGTAGTTATAATCTGTGTCAGTTTTTACTCGAAAATAATCATCATCGTTCAAAACACATATTGTTAATTGCTAATTAAATTCCTTAGTTAGAAAAATACAGAGAAATTTTACTTGTCTGTAGTCTAAGAAGGCCGTAGCAAATCGGATAATTCTTAATAAAAACCCATTTAGCATTTATATAATTTAAGAGGAGTTATTCCCCTCTTTTATACTTAACCATTAAACTTCCAAAACTATTCAGAGATGTGAACGAAATCTGACAATTCTGATTGAAAAATCCATTTATGCAAGTTAAGGGGAGAGGCATTAGAACCCCCGTTCCCCCTGTTTATACTTATTCAATGAACACCTAATAACAGCCACGGACTCGCCTCATCAGAATTATCCTATATCTAAATTTTGAACGAAAACTGTTAATTCTGCATGAAAATCCCGTTTATATCAATTAAAGAGAGGGGCATGAGCCCCCTGGTTATACTTATTCAATGAACACCTAATAACAGCCACGGTATCGCCTCATCCGAATGATCCTATATCTAAATTTTGAACGAAAACTGTTAATTCTGCATGAAAATCCCGTTTATATCAATTAACGGGGGGGGAGGGGCATGAGCCCCCCGTTTATACTTATTCAATGAACACATAATAACAGTCACTGACTCGCCTTATCAGAATGATCCTACATCTAAATTTTGAACGAAAACTGTTAATTCTGCATGAAAATCCCGTTTATATCAATTAAGGGGAGGGGCATGAGCCCCCCGTTCCCCCTCTTATACATATCGAATGAACTCCAAAAACTAATCAGGGAAGCGCCTTATCAGGATATACCTATATACAAAATTTCAAGTGGATCCGATATTTTTATCACGAGTTATCGCGTTACGCACGAACGCACGTACATACAGAACGGACGGGCACATAAGCTCTCAGGCTATGATAGCCTGTGAGCTAAAAAACTATCCCTGAGTAATTCTACTTACAAACAAAGAAACAAAAACAGCTTTTTCATTACATATGTATGTAAATGAATTATAACGATTCCTGTGTATTTCCACTTAGAGAAGAAACAATGAAACAACTAGTCGGAAATTTCACGTCAAGCGCAGTAAATGAGGTGCATTCGTACTATAACGAAGTTTAAAATGTATTCAGATCTTGGCGAAATAATATACAGTATAGTAGTCCAAAATCTGTTGTGTGTCATTTTACATACTATCTGCTTTCTATTACACAGGAAGTAACTTGTAGTAATCCTTAATAATGCATATTATTTTCATAAAATGTTAAATAATTTAATACAATTAAAACGCGTTCCAAGCAATGTCATCCTATGCCATCATGAAATGAAATACTTTTGTGTGGCCCTGTAAATGAATAAAAAATTTTCTTTGCACTACAATTTGTACAGAATGTGTATTTTAGTACATACTTCATAGATTCATGTCAATTGTCTGAATTCAATAAAATGCACTTCAAACTATTTTTTCCTATTGGGCGTAATGTAACTGAATAATTTTGATTATCCCTGTAATTAAGTTACACAACCGATTTTCATAAAATTTGAAAAGACGCGACAAAAATGGGGAACAATTATATATTTTAAATTTCAAATGATTTGATTGGATAATTTTTGCGTTGCTATATGCGGACAGACGGACGGACTGAACGACAACTATTGATGCTACGCATTTATATAATTACGAACGCACCTAAAAATAGTACTAAAAAATGTAGTAAAATTTGATGGAGTAAATAATATACTTTCCTAATTTCTTTTTAATTGAATTTTTATGCTTTAAACCTCTCTAATTCGTCAATAAATGAGTATGCAGTTACATATCAGTTGATCAAAGATATACAAAAGAAATAATAATTGGGTAAAAGACTATCCATGAGTGTTTCTATTTAGAAACCAAGACAGCTTTTGCATTATATATGTGTGTAAATGAATTATAATTATAGTTATTAAGTGTCGAGATTTGTGGTTGAACAATGTTTCCGGAATGTTTTCTTATATATTAAAAGATGCATTATGTAAGTTGATCTTGAATTCTGATCTATCTATTTCTTTAAGGGGAGGGGGGATATATTTATTTATTGAGCCCATACATCTGACTTGCGCGCTCGGCATTAAAGCCTGCTTATAAGTCATCTTCAATATACAGGGACGAGATAGCACAAGGAAATTTTACATCACGAAGGAAATACAGCCGGGAGCTCCACACAAAGAGTGAGTGCAATGGAACCAGCAGGAATCGGACCCACAACCTCCTACACTTGCAAGCAATTGGCGGCGTGGTGTCTTGAATACTCGGCCGGGGGGGGAGGGGTATTCTTAGTGTAAGTTCGGATTACAGGTTGTATGTCGAAAAAAACGTGTAAAGAAAAAAAAATTAAATTAAACAAAAAATGGCAATAAAGCTTGTTGTTTATTAAAAGGTTATTACGTAATTTCTTATTCTGAAGTTTCATTGGTTTATTATAAAGCATTGGGACTTAAACAAGGAGTACTATTTTTTCCGATAATCGTGCCAAATTATCCAGCATGCCGGACTTTAGGATGTCTGATTAGAGAATGTTCACTGTATTACTGAGTACTTATAACTTGCATTTTTTTTAGCATATATCTTTTTCTTTTCAATTTTATCGAAATAATCCGACTTTGGGGTAATCCGAATTTTTTATAATACAAAAAGGCATCGGTCCCAGTCATTAAGAATTAATAGGGTTCTACGGTTCAACGGTATCCAAAACGGCGTTCAATATAAGTTTTAAATTGTAAAAAATAATAATCTACATCTGTAAAATTGACAGTTTACTTCATCTTTTTCAAAATTTGTAAAGACATTTTCTGAGAGATTTTGTAACAATTTGTTTAGTATTAAAACGTTTCTATTTTTTTTTCTTTTTATCTTAATTGTTCTTTCTTATGGCTTTCTAAGTTTCAGAAATACAGCTACTCCGATGGACAGGAGTTAAAATTAGCATCAACTGGAAATCCCATGAAATGTCTAAACTGTGCAATAGTTCAACTGTTCATGTTTGTCCTTTTAAATTATTTTTTCGTAGAAAAATTCATTTACAACTATATCAAGTTAATAATTATTGCCAACAGCTCATTTTAAAAACTGTCTTTAAAATAATTTCATTAAAATATTTAGAAAAAATACATACTTTATTGCATTCCCAACACACTGTATACTGGGTATCCACTCTCAAATGTTGCAATGGCTAATTCCTAAACCGTTAGCCACAAATATATAGTTCCAACTACAAAAATGTTTAAAATGAAGTCAAGAAATATTTTAAAAACGATTTGGGGTCAATAAAATCCTTTTTGTATCGAAAACAAATAAATTCGACCATGATTTGACGAATCATATGCAAGTGCTTGCAATATTTGAAGAATTTAAATCAATCGTAAAACTTGTTCGAATTTTTTCTAAGCGCAGATACACATGAAATAACTTTTATTAAGTTTCAGATTGTCCAAAATAACTATTTTTTAACATATGTTTTATTGTGTAAGGTTTTAGACTGTTTCTTTCCGTGACTACTTTTAACAAATATGTTATTTTTGTAAATTTTTATTTAACTTCAACAATCGCATGTGTGTTTTTGCAGTTCAAAATTTGTATTCGGACTTTAACTCATATTCAAATACCCGATCTAAATTTTATATACTGACTTAAATTCGATGACAATCTAATATTATGATTTTCTGTGGTTACCATTTATTATTACCATTAGGTCCCAAACCTTAAATTTTACAGGATAACATAATATAAAAAGTTTTAAATAGATAACAGAAGACAACGTTGTATGTGTTTTTTAACTTTTCTGTATTTTTTATCGCTGAAATCGAAAATTACCTTAAATTTTAACCAACAAAACTGGTGTTACAAAACTTTACTAGACGATTTATTCAGTTAGAATATTCTTTGATACTTATTTCGTTTGTCTCAAGTCGGTAATTTACTAATAAAGATGCAATCCTTAAAATTTAAATTTTGAAAACTATATTTACATTTAATGTGAGACAGGAAAATTCATATTTAAATGGAATGAGCAATAAGCAAATGCGTTGCAAATTTACTAAAATGTAAAATAGAAAATTGCTTGAAAAAAAAAAATGCTTTTTAAAATGTAAAATAGAATGAAAACTGTAAATGCACTACAGTATAAGTATTTTTTTTTTTTTTTTTTTTTTAGAATCAAACTATTAAGTATTAAATATATTGTTACGAATTTTGTAAATAGTTAGTGTTTGTACTGTAAAATAATGTAAATAATCTTATTAAGCTCCATTTCTTTACTAATATTAGTTTTTGTTACATTGTCTCTGTTATCAAGCAAACTTGTCTATTATTTTCAGTGAATGTCTATGGCAGCTTTGCGAAATATTTGAGATATCGCCAAGTTGGCGTCACTTTTGGCGACTAATTTTGGTCGCCAAATTTGGCGATATATCGCCAAGTTGGCGACAAACTTGGCGATTGTTGGCGATGGTAACCCTTCCCTATTTATGGTAACCCCCCTTAGGTCTACTGATACATTGTTTGTTGTTCCGTGGTTTTCCAGGTTTTTCTAGAAATTTCTAGCACATGCTACGAGACTATATATAAGAAGAGCGATACGAGCTGTTGTTGTTATTATTTACCAGTCAGTCATTGAGTGAGCTACTAGAGATTGTCCAAGCAAGTTTGCTTGATGTATTGAGTTTTATCTACGTTGTTTTGAATGTGATATAGTGTTGAGACATTGTATAAAGAGTCTCTGCGACCTATATTTGTACTTGTTCGATAGATTTAAACAGTTATTTTGGAATATCTTGTAATATTTGTGAGTTTCGAAGACTCTGTTGTTCTGAAGATATGTAAATAAATTATTTTCTACTTTTCTAAGAGAAAAGAGTTTGAAGTTGTCTAACCATAAGATCGAAAGAACCCCATATACGCTGTAACATTTGGTGTCAGGAGTGGAGATCTTATGGCGAAAACAAGAACAATGGATGGTCAACTGAAAGAACTGTTAGAAGCTATTAATGGAATAAAGGCAGAATTGACGAAAGGCCAAGAAGAGTTGGCGGAAAAAATGAATAAAGGCCAAGAAGAGTTGGCGGAAAAAATGAATAAAGGCCAAGAAGAGTTGGCGGAAAAGATGAACAAATGCCAAGAAGATGTGACTGAAAAGATTAATAAAGGCCAAGAAGAAATGAAGAAAACTTTAGAAGCAAAGTTCTCGTCGGTAGAGAGAAGAATAGGCTCGGTAGAAGAGAAAATAGAGGAAGTAGAAGAGAAAATTCAGAATGAAGTTAGTAATGTTGAACAGAAAATGGAACGGAAAATGGCGGAAGTAGAAGAGAAAATTCAGAATGAAGTTTGTAAAGTTGAAGAGAATATCAGTAACGTTGAAGAGAAAATCAGTAACGTTGAAGAGAAAATACTAGGTGAAGTAGATGAAAAGCTAAATAAAAAAGTACAAGATCTTGAGAAGAAACTTTCAGCGTCTAGTGGTAATTATGAAGAATTTAGGAATCCGCCTGCTTCTCCCGTGCACATTAAGCTGTCGACATACGATGGAAAGAGTTCCTGGCAAGTTTACAAGACCCAATTCACCATTGTAGCTGAAGCGAACAAATGGAGTGACGAGGTGAAAGCTTGTCAACTGGCAGCATCTTTAAGAGGAGAAGCCGCCAACGTGCTGCAAACATTGCCCGATATGACGCAACTCAATTTTGAGACTTTAAGTTGTGCACTTGAAATGACATTCGGCGAAAAATTCTTCAAGGATTATACGAGAATACAAATGAAGAGTCGCCATCAAAAATCGAGTGAAACCCTTCAAGAGTTTGCCTCGGAAATTGAACGGCTTGCAAATTTAGCATTCATTGACTGTCCAACAAATGTACGGGAAATGCTGTCACTGCAATATTTTGTAGACGGAATAAAAGATCCAGAAGTGCAGAGAGCGGTACGAATGGCAGATGTACAGGATTTAAAGGCTGCACTACTATATGCCTTAAAGTTGGAAGCAGCTACACAAGCCAGCCGAAGAGATCGTCATTCAGTCCGAGGGGCAACGGTGAACAAAAGCTCAGACACTGAGAACGACGTCTTGAAAGAAATTAGGAAAATAAATCAAGAAATTGAAGATTTAAAATACGGAAGAACAAGTTCAAGAAGACAGAATCTCACGTGCTGGGGATGCGGTGATACAGGACATCTCCGAAGAAATTGCCCCAAAATCCACGAACGTGAGATAAATTCAAACAGTCAGCAGGGAAACTAAATTTTGGCCATCTCGCGGGGCGGAGGTTGCCAGAGAATGAAAAGCCCCACCTGAAGATCCTCCAGATATAAAAAATGAGCGGCGGTGATAACGAATTATATGTGATAGGCTTTATTAACGGAATTCAGTGCCGTATGATTGTCGATACAGGAGCCAATGTGACAATAATAAGAGAAGATTTGGCTCGAAAATTGAAATGTAAACTCATCTGGACTTCACCATGCGTTACCCTGCAAACTGTGACGGGCGACAAGATAGGCATATATGGAAAGGCCAATTTAACTATCAACTTTGGAGGAACGAAATATTACCATACGGCATATGTGGCTGACATAACAGATCCTTGCTTAATCGGACTAGATTTTCTGAAGAAGTTTGACTTCAGACTTGATTTCAAAAATAACAAAATGATCTCAAAATTTGAAGAAATAAGTCTTTTTGGATTAAATAACGAAATTGAATGTAAACAAATAGTAATAGCCAAAGAAGACATTAATCTAGATGCAAGAACAGAATGTTTGGTTTCTGCTGTAATTAAAAATAAAACTAATTATCGATTTGGCCATATAGATTATCCAGAAGACAATAGTACACAAGCAGGAGTATTGGTGGCTTCTTCTGTGGTAGACCTCTCGAAAAAGACCATTCCAGTCAGAATTGCTAACATCAGTGATAAGACGAGGACTATCAAGAAAGGAGAGGTGATAGCGTCATGTGCTCCTGTGACATGCATAAGTCAAAATTCCAGTCACTCTGAGAAATCTTCAGATAATTTAGTCAAGGATTTGTTACAAAATACAGACTTAAATCCAAAACAGTTGGAAGCTGCGGAAAATTTAATTAGAGAATTCCAAAGTTTATTTTCCCAAACATCTGAAGACTTTGGACGAACTAAAATGGCACAACACCGAATTGACACGGGAGATCACTCTCCTATTAAACAGCACCCTAGACGATTACCTTTTGCCAAGCAAGAAGAGGTGCAGAATTTAATTAAAGATATGGAAGAAAATGACGTCATCGAACCATCAACAAGTCCATGGGCGTCTCCCATTGTATTAGTAAGAAAGAAGGATGGTTCTACAAGATTTTGTGTAGACTACCGCCGACTGAATGACGTCACCAAAAAGGATAGTTACCCTCTGCCAAGGATTGACGACACTCTTGACACACTTGCGGGCAACACTTGGTTCTCGACTTTAGACTTGAAGAGTGGTTACTGGCAGGTAGAGATCCATCCCGACGACCGCGAGAAGACTGCCTTTACAACGGGACAAGGATTATGGCAGTTCAAGGTAATGCCTTTTGGTCTATGTAACGCACCTGCAACTTTTGAACGCCTTATGGAAACGGTTCTTCGGGGACTGTCATATGAGGCATGTCTTGTTTATTTAGACGATATCATAATCATAGGAAAATCTTTTGATGAACATCTGAACAACCTCAGGCGGGTGCTACAAAAATTAAAGGAAGCTAATTTGAAGTTAAGCCCTTCGAAGTGCAGTTTGTTTCGTAATGAAGTCGCCTACCTTGGACACATCATTTCGGCGGAAGGAGTTAGGACTGATCCGGAGAAGATATCGGCCGTGAAAAATTGGAATCGTCCAGCAGATGTTCACCAGCTTCGAAGTTTTCTAGGATTATGCACCTATTACAGAAAATTCGTCAAAGGCTTCTCGATGATTGCAAGACCACTTCATAAATTAACAGAAGCCAATCAAAAATTTATGTGGACACAGGAATGTGACGCTGCTTTCGAAAAGCTTAAGGAGGCCTTGACATCCACTCCAATTCTGTCGTATCCTCAAATCGATAAACAGTTTATACTTGATACGGATGCAAGCAACGAAAGCATTGGCGCTGTACTGTCCCAGGAAATCGACGGCCAGGAGCGTGTTATCGCCTATTTCAGCAAGTGCTTGTCAAAGGCCGAGCGAAACTACTGCGTAACAAGAAAAGAGCTTCTTGCTGTAGTGAAAGCCATAGACCACTTTCATCACTATCTTTACGGTCGAAAGTTCCTGATCCGAACTGATCATGCTTCTCTAACTTGGCTATTGAATTTTAAGAACCTTGAAGGCCAGATAGCCAGTTGGATACAAAAGCTTCAAGAGTACGATATGGAGATACGCCATCGAAAAGGCTCATCACATGGAAATGCAGATGCTCTCTCAAGAAGACCCTGCTCAGAGAATTGTAGATACTGCGACCGGGCTGAGAAGAAATTTAATGTCAAAGGTCCTATAGTAAGACAAGTTACAACTGGGTCTACATCATCGCAAGATCCGTGGAGTGACGAGAGCCTGCGTAAAGATCAACTTGCTGATCCTGAAATTAAGCCAATTCTAGAGCTGAAAGAGGAGTCCAACAGGAAGCCCAGCTGGCAAGACATGGCCCATTACCATCGTACGACTAAACGTTATTGGGCTCTCTGGGATTCCTTACATTTGAAGAACGGCATCTTGTACCGAAAATGGGAGTCTGACGATGGAAAGACATGTAGATGGCAACTACTACTCCCTAAGTCGAGAATTTCTATGGTCCTTCAAGAACTGCATGGTAGTCCCACAGGAGGTCATTTTGGTGTAATGAAGACCCTGCAAAAGGTTCGAGAGCGTTTCTACTGGAATAATGTTCGCAGTGACGTGGAGAAGTGGTGTCGAGCTTGTGACACCTGTGTAGCTCGTAAAGGTCCTAAGAGGCGCACCCGTGGACGATTTCAACGTTATAATGTAGGAGCTCCTTTCGAACGAATTGCCCTAGACATCCTGGGTCCACTTCCTAGAACATCTGATGGCAATAAGTACATCCTCGTTGTCATGGACTACTTCACTAAGTGGCCTGAAGTCTATGCCATTCCTAATCAAGAGGCGGTAACCGTAGCAGACATACTGATTCAACACTGGGTTTCCAGATACGGAGTTCCTCTTCAAATCCATTCCGATCAAGGAAGAAATTTTGATTCGGCTGTGTTCAAGGAAATGTGTGAACTACTCGGCATGGACAAAACCCGAACAACACCTCTACACCCTCAATCGGACGGCATGGTAGAGCGGTTCAATCGTACCATCCTAAATAGCCTCTCTCTCCTGGTGTCTAGAGACCAACAGGACTGGGACAAGAAATTGCCTCTTTTCCTGCTTGCTTACAGGAGTGCCACTCATGAGGCCACTGGTTACTCCCCTTCTCAAATGCTCTTTGGTCGTGATCTTCGTCTACCTGCGGATCTTTTGTTTGGCCGTCCTCCTGATGCTCCTTCATCGCCTGAGGAATATGTCGATGAACTCCAGGCGCGGATTGAGGAGATTCATTGTCTAGCGAGGAACCGAATAGGAATGGCATCAGAAAAGATGAAGACACGGTACGACACAAAGGCAACAGGACATGAGTTCAACGAAGGTGACAAAGTTTGGTTGTGGAATCCGATACGTCGTAAGGGACTGTCGCCAAAATTACAAAGAAACTGGGACTGTCCTTACACAGTCGTCAACAGGCTGAATGACGTCGTTGTACGCATACAAAAATCGCCACACGCAAAACCGAAGGTCGTACACTATAACCGGCTAGCCCCTTATTTTGGCCAAAGTGATTAGAAATTCGAAACTTGAATTTCAGACCATGGTCATGAAAGTCACTTTTTGTAAATATGTAAATAGTAATTAGTTCTTATTTATGTAAATTTTATTATTATTGTTATTATTTATTTATTTATTTATTTATTTGTTTATTTATTTTAAGTGTTTTCCTCTAACTCAAGGATTGCACTGCCCGGGACGTGCAGTCTTTGAGGAGGGGGTAGTGTTACGAATTTTGTAAATAGTTAGTGTTTGTACTGTAAAATAATGTAAATAATCTTATTAAGCTCCATTTCTTTACTAATATTAGTTTTTGTTACATTGTCTCTGTTATCAAGCAAACTTGTCTATTATTTTCAGTGAATATCTATGGCAGCTTTGCGAAATATTTGAGATATCGCCAAGTTGGCGTCACTTTTGGCGACTAATTTTGGTCGCCAAATTTGGCGATATATCGCCAAGTTGGCGACAAACTTGGCGATTGTTGGCGATGGTAACCCTTCCCTATTTATGGTAACCCCCCTTAGGTCTACTGATACATTGTTTGTTGTTCCGTGGTTTTCCAGGTTTTTCTAGAAATTTCTAGCACATGCTACGAGACTATATATAAGGAGAGCGATACGAGCTGTTGTTGTTATTATTTACCAGTCAGTCATTGAGTGAGCTACTAGAGATTGTCCAAGCAAGTTTGCTTGATGTATTGAGTTTTATCTACGTTGTTTTGAATGTGATATAGTGTTGAGACATTGTATAAAGAGTCTCTGCGACCTATATTTGTACTTGTTCGATAGATTTAAACAGTTATTTTGGAATATCTTGTAATATTTGTGAGTTTCGAAGACTCTGTTGTTCTGAAGATCTGTAAATAAATTATTTT
This sequence comes from Maratus speculifer, assembly GCA_964019185.1. Taxonomy (NCBI): domain Eukaryota; kingdom Metazoa; phylum Arthropoda; class Arachnida; order Araneae; family Salticidae; genus Maratus; species Maratus speculifer. Next base: position 27,035,914 of record OZ025297.1, read on the forward strand.
CTACTTTTCTAAGAGAAAAGAGTTTGAAGTTGTCTAACCATAAGATCGAAAGAACCCCATATACGCTGTTGTCAGGTTCCTAGAAGACATCTGCCCTGAATTAGAAAGGAATGACATTTCCTCATCCGAATATTTTATGTATTGTGGGTTGTGTATCCGTGAAGCTCGAAATACCTTTCTTTCTTTTCTATAATAACGAATGACAGATGTTGACACAGGTGTGCAGATGACGCACTCGTTGATGAATGAAAGTGATGGCCGTGGGGCGTGCCTCAGCTGTCATCTAGCTATTGGAGTGATGTGTAAACAGTAGATGTCATGACTCAAGGTTGGTATGCGGAATTGAACCAATGGATGAGCTCTAAGGAGTCCGGCATGGGGGAAGGAAGATCTCTGAAGGTCAACTCTCGACTGAGATGTTTTAGACAGTTCTCGCTTGGCGTTGAGACCGATAGGTCGCTCAGGATTTGTGGTCCTGTGGATAGTGTATATTTTGAGCGTGGGACAAGGCGTCCCTGTGGATAGTGTTATAGGCCGAGAAGTGAGGCCTAGTACCCTCGTGTATTGAGATTCTGCAGTAATCTCTGATAAAGCGTATCTAACGTGCGTTGAGTGTGAGGAAGAAAGTGTAAGCTGAACGGTACACAACCAACGTTCATTGTAGTTAATTTAATGTTGAACCGGATCATCTATATCCGAGTTGTAATTGTAGATAGTTGTAAATATTGTTTCTTGTGTACATATCTATATCTTAAATAAACTGTTAGTTGAGTTCATCAACAGCGTCAGTGTTATTTTAACCAATCCTCACAGCAGGTGACCGATATCACCCATTAATATCGGTGGTGGCAGCTAAAACTACCTAGGACATTCTTCAAAGTTTTGTGGACTGAGAGGAGCGTCCGACAAATTGGTGGCAGCGTCGGGATAGAATCGCCTGAAACCAGTGACCAGCGAGCCGTGTTGCAGTCTGTTAATGCCAGAGTATCCAGTGGAATTCTTGTGTGGTCGTGCCATATCGTCGAGTATGTGCTAAAGCATCGTGCCGGATCGTCGATTGTATGCTAAAGTGTCGTGCCGTATCGTCGAATGTGTGTAAAGTGTCGTGCCGTAGCGTCGAATGTGTGTAAAGTGTTGTGCCGTATCGTCGAGTATGTGCTAAAGTATCGTGCCGGATCGTCGAGTGTGTGATAAAGTATCGTGCCATATCGTCTAGTGTGGACTAAAGTGTTGTGCGTATCTTTATTAGAAAGAACTAAACTGAACTGTTGTGCCATATTACCGCTACATCGTGGAGCTACCTGTGATTAGAAAAGTAATCCAGCAAATAAAGTATAAGGTAAGGTGTTTTGATCATTCATTTCTTCTGACATCTCGAACCAAATTGTATTGTTGTATAATTAATAGTAATTTAAGTAAATTGTCTATGTAATTTATGTGCAATGAAATAATTGTGTTCAGATAGGTGTAAAGAATTAGTAACCATATTGCTATTGTTTTAAAGAAAGGTCATAATAATTTGAGATGATAATGATATGCGATTTATAATGATATTAGTGAACTAAATTAATGCATTAAATCTAAATTATTGTTAAAGTAATTGTTAAATGAAGCAATACTGTTTAAATTTTAAGAGTTGCATTATCAAAATTCTAAGCAAATGAAAATTTTAATTGGCCAATACTAGTGAGGAAAAAAAAAAAAAGGCTCAAAAGAGAGCCATAGTGAAAAAAAAGGCTCAAAAGAGAGCCATAGTGAAAAAAAAAAGGCCCAAAAGAGAGCCATAGTGAAAAAAAAAGGCTCAAAAGAGAGCCATAGTGAGTAAAAATAAAAGTGAAGATTTTCGGTATATTTGTTTTAAGTGTGAGAACCAATATTGAATTCGGAAATATTTTAGTGAGGATAATTGTAGAAATTTATATATGCATGTTGTACAATTTTCTTTATGTGGATTTCTTGAGTGACATCAATACTTCTATTCAATATCAACGTATCAGTATGATTATGTAAATTGTATGTTGTTATCTAAGTGTATACATTGAGACCTATATTGCATAGTAATCAAATCGAATTACTCTTTTACCTTTTGTTTTATTGGAAGTATATTGTGTGATATCAATGGTTGAGAAAAATTAGAGTATTCAGTAGGTTAATTAGAAATGAAATGTATTGATTATCTTAAGGGTATTAATTAGTTTAATAAGTGGAGAAATATCTGTACTAAGTTAGAAATTTAGGAAATATTAAGTTGGTAGGTTTAACTATTCTGGTGGGGTGGTTATAACAATCGGTGAAGGTATGGCTTTCTTATTGAAACTAAAAAAGGTTGATCTTCAGGTGATAGCTGAAGAATTGGGTGTTGAATTCGCGGAAGATGATACCAGAATTCAGCTTAAGAAAAAGATAATGGACAGTGATGAGTATGACGAGGGGGTTATTAAGGAATTATCTGACGCTATTGTTGCAGAACGATTAGAACAAGAAAAATTAGAACGCGGAAAGTTAGAAAAACAGGAAAGGTTAGAGCGTGAAGAAAAACAGGAAAAATTAGAACGCGAAAGGTTAGAAAAACAGGAAAAGTTAGAGCGCGAAGAAAAACACGAAAAGTTAGAAATGGAGAAATTGAGGATGGGACATGAATTAGAAATGGAGAGACTAAGGGTTCAAGGTTCGGCAAATAATTCTAATGTTAGGGAATCTAATAATGAAAGTAATACAGAAAAATTGATCAAAAGTGTTAAAACTCTATCTATCAAAGTACCAGAAGGGACTGAGGGATGGAATTTATTTTTCAACAGTTTAGAAAGGGCATTCCAAACTAAAGATGTACCGAAAAACCAGCAGGCCGAAATTCTACTAAATATGTTAGGAGATAAGGCGGATAATTTGTTAATTTATACCACTAAGGAACAAATGGAGAATTATGAGGAATTAAAGGAGTTAGTCCTAAGGGAACATGAGCCAACGCCGAAGGCATGTTTAGAAAATTTCCGGAAAGCTAGGAGAAATCCGAACGAAACCCATGTATTATTTGTATCGCGTTTAATAGCTACGTGGGAAAATTATTGTAAAATTAGAGGTGCGGACACTTATGAAAAGGTCAACCAGTTAATAGTTACTGATAAGCTAATGAGTACGCTAGATGAGGATACTGCAGCATATATTAGTTTAACTCACCAGGGTAAATGGTTAGAAGCTCCTAAAATTGCTAAAGAGTGTGATAATTATTTTGATGCTAAACATAAGTCTTATGCGGTTACGCATAAAAGCTTTAAAGGTAAAGATAAGTACGTAAACAATGAAAAAATGAGACCGAGGGAGGATAATAAATTTAGGGGTAGTTGGAGGCAAAATGGTAGTAATAAGTGTAATTCTTTTCCGGATAGGAAAACAGAGTTTAAGAAGACGAATGATGCTTCAGGGCCTAAATGTTTTAAGTGTGGTTTGAGAGGTCATTACCAACGTTTTTGTAATAAAGTGGGTAATGAGGGAACTAATAATGGCAATAAAGGGCGAGACCAGAAAGCAGGTGTTCATAAGATTATGGTGAAAGAAAATCGAGAGTTACCTAATGGGGCTATTGTGGCTAGAATATCGGCAAAGGCCGAGCAGAAAACTAATGTTATTGGTGAGAAATTAAATAAACTTGAGAAAATTGAAGTTAGTGTTAATGGGCAAAAAGCAAAGGGATTGGTTGATTCTGGATGTGAGATTAGTGTTGTTCATAAAGATTTAGTACCGGAAGAGAAATTAAAGGGAGCGGGTAGTATTTATTTACAAGGGTTATTTGGTGAAGCGGTTAAATCACCGTTAGTTAAACTACCGCTAGCTATTCCGCAATTCGGGCAAACTAATATTATTCATCAGGAAGTACTTTGCGCAGTAACTGATAATATTAATGAGCAAGTAATTTTACATCCCGAGGTGATTAATGAGTTGTCAGGTGTCAATCTTGAGGAGCCATTGATAGAGTCCGAAGAATTAAAAAGTTCCGAAATTATTATTGATAACTCGAATGAAAAGGAAGATGTAAGTAACGATAGCTGTAATGTTTACGTAATAGACGCGAGATCGCAAAATGTACAAAGTCAGGATCCAGAAAAAACTGAAACGGAGGAAAATAATGGATTATTATATTGTAAACGGATTATTGTATCATAAAGAGAAATTGTTAGGCGAAACTATAGCGCAATTAGTAGTACCCAAGGTAAGAAGGGAAGAAATCTTAAAATTAGCGCATTCATCGGTATTTGGAGGGCATCATGCAGCCAAGAAAACGTTGCAGAGAATAAGGTATTCTTTTTATTGGGAGGGAATGGCAAAAGAAGCTAAACAGTTTTGTGAATCATGTTTAGAGTGCCAATTGACTAGAGGGGTTAAAGTAAATGATAGAGCTCCTATTTCCCCTGTGTCGCGGCCGGAACTTCCATTTCAGGTTGTTAATGTTGATTTAATTGGGCCTATTGATCCTAAAAGTTCACAAGGGCATCGGTATATACTGACTTTAATTGATCAGCATACCAGATGGGCGGATGCGATCCCTCTAAAAAGTTTAACTGCTAAAACCGCGTGTGAGGCGTTACTTCAAATATTTATGAGAACAGGAATTCCTAATGTAATTGCCTGCGACAATGGAACCAATTTTACTGCCGACTTAACGAAAGAATTTGAGAAAAGGTTAGGTGCTAGTCCAAGATTTTCGACTCCACAGTATCCACAGTCCAACGGACTTGTGGAACGATTTAATCAGACTCTTAAACGTATGCTACATCATACGATTAGGGAAGAAGGAAAAAAATGGCATGAACAAATACCATTTATATTATGGGCGTATAGGGAAGTCCCAAATTCTACGACGGGAATCGCACCTTTCCAGTTATTATATGGTAGAGCGCCGGAGGGTCCGTTATCGATTCTTAAGTCGTCATGGGCAGGAGAAAATAAGGGAGCGCAGTTAGATACTACGCCGATTCATGAGTACTTGGATAAACTTAAGAACCGCTTAGAAAGAGCCGCAAATGAGGCAAAATTGTCGTCTGAGGTTCAACAAAATAGAATGGCGTATCATTATAATTTAAGGTTAAAAGAAAAAACGTTTGAGGTAGGCGATAAAGTTATACTGTTAATCCCCGATTCGACTAATAAGTTATATTCTAGGTGGCAAGGGCCGGCAACTATTGTAGAAAAACGAAACCAGCATTCGTTTATTGTTGAGTTAGCCGACGGGAGTAGGAAGCATGTGCACCAAAATAAGATAAGAGAATTTATCGCTAAATGTAATATAGTTAATATTGTTTTCGAAGGTGATGAGGAATTTGGAGAAGTTGGGGAAATTCCTATTTTGAACCGGGATCAAGAGATAGAACGGGATATTGAGAGGTTTGAAATAAAAGGGCTATCTAATAGTCAAGTCAAAGGTTTAAAGTCCATTTTGAGGGAAAATAAAGAAGTGTTTATGGGTCCTGTACGACCAGCGGAAGTAGGGGAACATCGCATTGATCTGAAACCGGGTGTAGAAAGGAAAAAACCAAAGTTATATAGCGTGCCGGTAGCTTATAAAGAGGAAGTGGATAGGCAGATTCAGGAGTTATTAGAATTAAATCTAATCGAACCGTCGAATGCTGAAATTAGCCATCCAATTGTTTGCGTTGCGAAAAAAGATGCAACTGTCAGAATGTGTATTGATTACAGAACTTTAAATTCTGTAACGCAGGTTCCCACCTTCCCGATGAAAGATTCCCAAGAAATTATGTATACCGCAGGGGCGGCTAAATATTTATCTTCAATAGATTTATTGAGGGGTTATTGGCAAATTAAAATGGCTGAGGATTGTAAACCTCTGACAGCTTTTACGACGCATAACGGAACTTATCAGTGGCGTACAATGCCTTTTGGATTATCAGGGGCTGCTGCTACGTTTCAAAAAGACATGAATGAGGTTCTCCAAGGTCATCGGAGGTATGCAGAAGCATATATTGATGATGTCATCATTTTCTCCGATACCTGGGAAGAGCATTGTGAGCATGTCAGGGCTGTCATTGAAGAGTTGAAAAATAGAAATTTTACGATTAGACTAGACAAATGTAAATTTGGAGAGAAATTGACTAAGTTTTTAGGTCATGTTATTGGGGGTGGAACCCATGCACCTGATGAGGAGAAAATCGGAGCAATAAGGGACTTAAAGAGACCAAAGACTAAAAAGGAAGTTAGATCAGTTTTGGGATTAATGGGATTCTACCGATCTTATATTCCAAATTATGCTGAGATAGCTATACCTTTAACCGAATTAACCAAGGGAAATGTCAAAAATACTGTACCATGGGATGAAAGGGCAGAAAAAGCATTTAATACTCTTAAAGATGAGTTGTGTAAAGTGACGAGTTTGGCTACACCTATCGTAGGCCGGGAATATCAGCTTCACGCCGATGCTTCCGACCTTGCAGTAGGATGTTGTCTTACTCAAAAAGATGAAAAAGGTCAGTTTAAACCTATAGCTTTTGCCAGTCAGAAATTGTCAGGGGCTCAGCGTGCTTGGCCGAGTATAGAGAAAGAGGCTTGGAGTGTTCTCTTCGGGTTGCGGAAGTTTGAAAAGTGGACTTATGGATCTCAAATTGAGGTCATTACCGATCATAATCCATTAAAATTTCTCACGGAAACGACCCCAAGGTCGCCCAAACTCACTAGGTGGGCTCTAGCCTTGCAACGCTGGAACCTGAGCATTTCTCATAGTCCCGAAGTTCAACATTTGAATGCGGATGCAATTTCGAGGCTACAGAGAAAGAGCTGGGCCAGATCATCCAGTTACTAGCCCATCAGTATCAATGTCAAAATAGTAGACAACCTTAAAGGATGTCATCACATGTCTAATTTTTTTTTGTGTGTGTGTAAATATTTTTTTTTTTAAGTTTTGTGTTTATAATAGTAAATTAGCATGTGTATTGTTTATGCAATAATAGTATTAGTATAAGGTTCAGTAGAGATGTCAGTAGAGAATGTTCAGACACCTGAAAATGCCTATGTAATATTTAGAATGAAGAAATCTGCAAAGAGACTATTGAACTCTTCCGTAATATTATTATATGTTTGGGGAAAATTAGCCCCTAAGAGGCATATTTTCCGCTAAGGTGGGGGGTGTCAGGTTCCTAGAAGACATCTGCCCTGAACTAGAAAGGAATGACATTTCCTCATCCGAATATTTTATGTATTGTGGGTTGTGTATCCGTGAAGCTCGAAATACCTTTCTTTCTTTTCTATAATAACGAATGACAGATGTTGACACAGGTGTGCAGATGACGCACTCGTTGATGAATGAAAGTGATGGCCGCGGGGCGTGCCTCAGCTGTCATCTAGCTATTGGAGGATGTGTAAACAGTAGATGTCATGACTCAAGGTTGGTATGCGGAATTGAACCAATGGATGAGCTCTAAGGAGTCCGGCATGGGGGAAGGAAGATCTCTGAAGGTCAACTCTCGACTGAGATGTTTTAGACAGTTCTCGCTTGGCGTTGAGACCGATAGGTCGCTCAGGATTTGTGGTCCTGTGGATAGTGTATATTTTGAGCATGGGACAAGGCGTCCCTGTGGATAGTGTTATAGGCCGAGAAGTGAGGCCTAGTACCCTCGTGTATTGAGATTCTGCAGTAATCTCTGATAAAGCGTATCTAACGTGCGTTGAGTGTGAGGAAGAAAGTGTAAGCTGAACGGTACACAACCAACGTTCATTGTAGTTAATTTAATGTTGAACCGGATCATCTATATCCGAGTTGTAATTGTAGATAGTTGTAAATATTGTTTCTTGTGTACATATCTATATCTTAAATAAACTGTTAGTTCAGTTCATCAACAGCGTCAGTGTTATTTTAACCAATCCTCACAGCAGGTGACCGATATCACCCATTAATATCGGTAGTGGCAGCTAAAACTACCTAGGACATTCTTCAAAGTTTTGTGGACTGAGAGGAGCGTCCGACAGCTGTAACAATATTTAAAATGTACATCGGAATAATTGGAATCTTTTTTTCTTAGATCATTTAAAACGTAGATAACTTAATAATTATATTCAACAATTAATTCTTTAGACAGGCTATCTTTTGTTTTGAATCGATTTCATTAAAGCATAAAGTAATTGTGTGGCGTGAGAATTCCAAAACTTTCTTCTATCTCATACTTGTTAATACTTAAAAATTCGCCATCACAGTATGAAAATTAAACAGTTTTCTATGCCCTTCATGAGATTTTAAAATTATGAAATTCCCTGCGTTAGTTCTTGCAATAAGACTATTGCGAAAATCATAAAAAGTAATAACGCCAACTGTTGAGCGATTTACACCAAAGCATAATCAGAAATAATATTTTATAAGGTATGATTGAATCTGAAGTTTGAATAAAATCCGTAAATTAGTTCTTGAGATAGAATTGTTGAGGGAATCGTAAAAAAGCGCAGCGTAGCAGCATCATATGTTGAATGATTTGCATCAAAAACTAATCAGCATCAGTTTATATCATGGACAAACTAAAGATATTTTTTTATTAAATTCTGTGCATTAGTTTTTGAGATAGAGCGCCCACAAAATTTGTGTCACATGAATATAGACAGACTGTCAAAGTCACAAACTCACAGATAGACATTTTATAAAAAGCATGTTTTTTTGGAATATCTGAATCTTAAAACGTGTAAATCAGTCAAAAACTGATTTTTTTTTTTTTTTTTTTTTTTTTTTTTTGAAAATTTTCACGAATCCAGTACTTTTTTCTTGTGAAGATAGAAAAAAGTAAAAATGACACAATTTACTGTATTCCCAGCACATATTATCTAATTGTTACCAACTAATTCACCCCTAAAAGTCGTTAACGCCGGATACGTAGATAGGAACTTCACTTAATAATGATACATTCGGCGATCGTGAGCCCTTACTGCGGCCTTGGTAAAGTGTTGCGAAACCTTGATAGACGGGCGATTGGTTCGGGGTGCCCTTTCAATGAGATAAAGTGCTCATTTACTTCGTCTGTCCACACTCCCAAGTCAATAATTTACTACGTGAGGAGACTTGAATTTGAAGCACCTGACCAGGTTATGAATTGCACAACAGCCGTGCATTGCTTAAAAAGAAATTGTGCCATTGTAGAAAGTTGTCGCCTTGTCAAAGAACGCTGAAGAATGAACTAATTGGTCGATTAAGAAGCGAATGAAGGACAGTGGGTGATTTGCCTCGACAAATTTTTCTTTGCTCTTGAATAATATTTAATGAAAATAACTGTTCTGTCAACAGTGCCTGATATTTCTCTGACACAAATAGTGTTGAATTAACACGTTCACTAGGCTGCAGGTTTCACTGTAGTTGAAGCTTTATTCAAATTAATATAATTCTCCAAATAAAATCCATTTTTAAGAGATCAAGTTATGATTGATACTTTCAAGGCTTATAAGCATATACGTAACAAAAAAATTATACCATGATAGAAAATACCTCTTTTATTAATTTTAAAAACAAATTGCAGAGAAAAAAACTTTACAATTTTGCCCTTTTTCTCGGCGGTCATGGGGTTAAGATATGGGGACAGGAGAGAATTCGGAGAGCTGGACGGGTGCACTTTTAAATTATTATACATTTTTAAAGACAATTATTGGAATGGCAAAAGCTAACAACGATTTTTCGTCCATAAGTGAAAGAAATAAGACTTTGTGTATTAAAAAGTTTGCTATGAATGATGAATCTGTGTTCACATCTTTGCTATTAACCAAAGGCATATAGCTAATCACAAATGTCCATGTTTTAATACATTTCTAAACTTCATTGGAATGTACAATTATTTTTTATGTAAAATGATTTTTGGCGTTTTTCATGTAAAATCTTTTATTAAATATGCAAAAAAGTATCGGAGAATTCAATTAAAAATATACTAATACATTCTTATACTGGGCAGTGTGTTCTGTAACCCAGTAAGAATGAGTGGAGACCCCTGGTATACGTAATATATGAGTTAAAACGAAAGAAAAAAGTAATTTTCATTATTAATTCTTTCTTTACCTTTTTTCATCTCCTGTTTGGTACAAATTGAAGAAAGCTTAAAAAAATTTGGAATTCTCAAATTAGACTATAGGGGAATGAATAGTCCTTTAATTTAATTTTTTCCTCTATATTATCTCAAACACAAGCAACGCCTGGTGGTACAACTAGTTCTTTTAACGTGTTAATAGACTAACATATTTCACTAGAATTGTTCGTCTTTTAAAAACTGTTTTATTATTAATAATAAAATTATTATTTAATAATGGCTTATATTTTTACCTATGATGTAGATATTTTCACCGAAATAATTTTCTTCATATCAATCATGTCCATCAGTAAATGCATTATGTGAAACAGTGTGTAGGGCTTTTAACAGTATCAATACACTGAAAAAAATTTTTTGGAAAATTACAAAAGAATTTCTAGAAGAATTATATTTTAAGAACTTTTTATGCAATGGCAATAATAAAAATACATGTAACAGAATACAGATTTGCAATTTAAATTTAAAAAAAAAAATAAGGTTACTAAGAAATTTTTTATGAAAATCGGATTCCCAGAACTTTTTAAATAACGGTAACGAGGATTACAGATGAAATTTTAGTAAAATGACCAAAATTTTAGTAAATTCTTTTGTAAAGTTACAGATGGCTTTAGTTTTGCTTACAACTTTAGAATATTGGCATCATTTTCTTGTAGGGTGTGCAAGTAAAATTTTAGTAAGCATAACACATTTCGGTAAATTTAGATTACTAGGGTTACAGACTTTTTTTTCTTTACAGTATATCTGGACCTCCGATTCTCTAATTTTTTTACGGTAATTATTGCGTCTAAATTATTACAAAGTTACAAAATTTTTAAAAAATTCGTCAGAATATTTTTCAGAACCGTCAATTTTACTGATAGGGTAAAAAATGTGATAATTTGATTCTAAAAAAATTACATTCACACAATAATGATTTTAACATTCAATTTCCCTTTGACATTTTGCGAGCATCTTAATTCACTTACCATGTCACATTTCGGTGAATTTACAATTTCTTTTGAATTTGTCATTCTAGTGAGATAAGCAAATTTGAAATTGTACGTCAAACTGACAAATGAGGTGCATTCGTACTATAAAAACATACTAAAAATTTTTCTTTAAAAAGTATTGATTTTGGATAAACTAACCTACACTGTAAAAAAAAATTCAAGAGGTTACTAAAAATTTTTTAGTAAATTTGTATTCCACAGAATTTTTTAGTAACCATTACAAACTTTTTTTTGCAAGCGAAACAAGCATTTCTTTTGTAAACTAAACAAAAGAATTTTTTGTATAACTAACTTAAAAATTTTTAGTATGAGCCACCAAGCAAATTTTATTAATAGCTTCAAAATTATTTTTAATAACCAGTACGTGGGTCCGAAGGGCAGGAGTTTCCTTCGAGGTGCATCCAGACTTCTGAAGCGGAAGATTTTCGGCAAAACCGCAATAGACGGCAGCACCAAACATTGCTACTGCTCCGACAGTATATTCATAATCCCTTTATTAACGAGTACTTACACTACATATATTCGGGGCGTATTTGGCAGTGGCCAGCATCGAACCCGGGACCTTTTAGCCTGGAGTCCGTTACTATAACCACTATGCTATCAAGGCCACACCAAGTGAGTTTTAGTAATATCTATTAAAAATATAAAATTATTAACTCTATTCGTTGCTAACTTTTTTCTAGTATTTCTTACAGATTTTCTTGTAACCGACTAAAATTACTAAAAATTTTTTAGTAATTACAAGGATCACTAAAGTTTTTTTAGTAGATCGACCCTTTTTTTACAGTGTACAGTGCTGATTATGAATACTGTAGGTGTATAATAAAGACTGAAGACGAGATTTGCTTTCTTTTCTCATATATTTTACGGGCCATTTTCACCATTGGCTTACATTTCTGAATTTTATTTTTATTTTTGAAACTTTATAATTTTTTTTTAAATGGAGACAGGTGTTAAAGTACATGTTAAAGGTACATGAAAAAAAAAATGATTGAGCACTTTTGCCCTATAATATAATATGTAAATGCTATTTAAAGGTGACTTGTAAGGCAAATTGTCAAGTCCGTTACCATACAAAATTACTAAAAATACTCAGCTTTAAATTTATTAAATTTTCTAAAATCAACTTACTTTGAAGTGACTTATGTCCCTAAATTTCAAAACATGATATTTATCAAAAATACTTAAATTAAATTGAAATGAGAGACAGTTTCAACCACAAGATTTTGATCACATAGAAATTATACAAGAACATTTGCTAATAATTACAGAATATATTTATGTAAAATATTCAATTTTAAAGAATTTGCATATTTGTTTCTTATTTAAATAAGAAGTAAAAGTAGAATAGTAAAAAAATGATAATCATTAAAAAATCGTGCAGTAACAGACTTGACATTTGGTAACGGACTTGACACTATGTTGAAAATGGCCATTACATCACACAATACAAACGTATGGCAGACACAGATACAAATAACACAAAGAGATAATTGTTGACTTGGGGTAACAACCCCTTATTAATAGACTGGTGTACGTAACATTAAATGGGGAAGATTTTCGCTATAAAAGAAGAGAGTAAGTGGGGATAAGATCAGGGCCGTAGCTAAGGGGGTGCTAGGGGCGGCTCAGCCCCCCCCCCCTAAAATATTTTGAGCCCCCCCTGGAAAAGATTCCAAGGTCACTAAATAAATTTCTGTTCCGAAAATTCAAATGAAATTCTGTTCAAAAATCTAATTTAATTTTGAGACCGTTTCACAGTTTTGCGGAATTACTAAATGGTATGTGTTTCTACACTCCTTCATCCTATTTGTACGTATGAAGCTAACATGACGTTTAATTTTGCACCAGTTATACACTCAAAATTTTCATCATCCTGTACTTTTCTTAGCATAAAATGAAGTTATGACAACAGTTTAATAAGAAGCACAGTACTTACAATGTGAATATGCACTCATTTATCTTTCTGCGTCAGAGAGAGTGAGAAAAAAAATGAGCCCCTCCTACATTCTCTGAGCCCCCCCCCCCCCCCCCCCTGCATTCTCTTGAGCCCTCCCTATTGTTCACTTCTAGCTACGGCCCTGGATAAGACCCGCTGAAAAACACAACGTGCCGCAGTGTCAGCTGCAGAACAAACTTCACTTAGTCACATGACCGCAGAACTGCGGAGCTTGTACAACTGGCGCACAAAGACCGAGCAAGTGCCGAAAATGTATAAGCATAAAATACACAAAACATTGAGTTAAAATTCTAAAGTTTATAGAAGCAAAAGTGGAAAAAAAAAAAAAAAAAAAAAAAAGCTCTTACATGGCTCAATAAATACAAAGATGTCATTGTCGTGTCATATTGAACTTTCGAACATGTTTGGCCTCTTATAAAAGATCGTCCTCAGCTATCCTATGCAATATAATCAGGTAAAAATATTAAAATTTGAGCGAGATATCTGAAAAGAAGGCTTCCATAGACTTTACATTATCATCCGGGTCTTTTTCTGTGCCTAGTGTGGGGCCTTAAGAGCCCACAATAGTCACAGGAAAAGTACACAAAAAGACCCGGATGACCATGTAAAGTCTATGGGAGCGTTCTTTTCTAATATCTCGTTCAAATTTTAATATTTTGACATGATTTTTTTCGCATAAAATAGTTCAGGCCGATCCACAACCGGGCTAGTTTTTACTTTTTTGATTTTGGTTTTAGATTTTTTTAAAAAAATTACTTTATTTTTCAAAACCGGTTTAAACCGGTTCTGAAACTGAAACTATCATAATATAAAAAATATATAACCAAAATTGAAAAAGTAAAAACTAGCCCGGTTGTGGATTGCCCTCAGCTATCTTGTGCAAAAAAATCATGCAAAAATATTAAAATTTGAGCGAGATATTAGAAAAGAACGCTCCCATAGACTTTACATGGTCATCCGGGTCTTTTTGAGTAATTTTTCTGTGACTATTGTGCGCTCTTAAGACGCAACTTTAGTCACAGAAAAAGATCCGGATGATAATATAAGGGGGGATGGGAGCGTATGTTATAGGATATAGCGTATTATAGCGTATGTTATGGGAGCGTATATGGGAGCGTTCTTTTCAAATATCTCGCTCAAATTTTAATATTTTTACTTTTTTTTTTCTTTTGTACATAGGATTGCTGAGAACGATCTACAACCGGGCTAATTTTTCCTTTTTCAATTTTGGTTTCAGTTTTTTTTTTTTTTTTAATTACTTTAACTTTCGAAACCAGTTAGAACCAGTTCTGAAATTAAAACTATCATAATATAAAAACATTACATAACAAAATCAAAAAAGTAAAAACTCGCCCGGTTGTAAATCATCCCCAGATAACTATGTAAAAAAAATCATTTAAAAAAATTAAAATTATTCCTGTCATTATCATCCATGTCGTTTTCAGTGACTAGTGTTCCTTCTTAAGTGTTGAAATTAAAATGACATCGGAATTTAAAAACAACTTTATTTGTAAAGCTATATTTCGGGCAATCAATAAACCGAAAATTTTTTAAGGGTGTTCTAAAATCAAAAAGGGCAACTTTGTGACACATGCTTTAATTTATTTTTGTTCGGAAATGCATGAAAATAGCAGGTGTTATTATTCAGAAACTGCCTAATGGCACTCAATGCTCAGTTTTTTAAAAAACACACTAGATCTTTCATAACAAGCCTTCAAAGTGGACACTTTCGAGCATATTGCCCGACGAAAGCAGAAAAACCGGTCGAAAAGCAGGAGAGAAACGGGTGATGTCTTGATCGAAATAGCTTAGAACTGGATAGGTAATTTATTGATCATAAAATGGAAAAATAGGTTCGATTCGAAATCGCTTCCATAGTCAGGCATTCCAATTTCATATTTTTTTGTTGAAAAATGAATTTGTAAATGTCTCAAAACGTTCAAAATTATTGTGCCGATGTGGTCTTTGGGAATTAAAATTATGTGATTTCATTGTCATACCACCGCCCCTCAAGAGTTTAAATGTAAGCCCGTTTAATTGTGAATATTTTGATATCTTATTTTTCCCGTACAATAATTATTTCGCGAGATATTGTAAATTTTGTTAATACAAACAGCGTTATTACCCATGCAAATTAAAAAATTTAATGGCTTTTTTTCTCTAAGTACATATTGTCTTCATTTTCATGTTTTAAGGGGACAGTAGACCTTTATTTGAGCAAAATCATCTATAGCAAAATCGTCAGAAAAAAGGTCTATTTCTGGGGTATAATAGTACCTAAACAGTTTTTTCTTATTAAAATATCATTTATGAAGGTTTTAAGGAGTAAATAATAAAGATAAATGTATTTATATACGTTTAAATCTGTTTTTATCAAAACTAAGTTTTCAGCGTTTTTAGATTTTTGAATTGCTCCTTGCGTCTTAATTTTGGATCAATATTTATAAAATTGATAAGGAAGTATCCTGATATTATTTAAAAAGAAATTGCGTAAGCGTTTTAAAATTCGTCTTCATTAAGATAGTCAAATTTTATTTTTTACTTATTAAAAGGCAAAATTTTGATGAAAATCGATAAGGTTGATTGATTGATTGATTGATTGATTTTTGACGTCCGATTATCTGCGCTAGGGATATAGGACCAGGGGGGAATGCCCTTCGTGGGGGTCTTTCTAAGGGAACCTAACCCGTATTTACGCAAGGTTCGAAGAAAACCACGAAAACTCCGAACGGTTAGGCCGACAGCCGCGATTGGGTTCGAACCCAGCACCTGCCGTCTACCAGTAGAGAGGTCCGAACCTCTCGGCCACTGGTGGGGCCGAAAATCGATAAGGAATTTAGAAAAAAAAAAAAAAAAAATCTGTAAAACATTAACCATTCAAGAGATTTAAAAAATCTTACACAAATTTGTTTACAATATAGTTTTAAGTGATAAAAATGCAAAAGCAAGAAAATATTTCAAAAATTAAGACACGAGGAGCATTTTAAAATTTCGTTTAAAATTTTAAATTTTTGTAAAAAAAATTACAAATTTTAATAAGGTTGGAAATTTTTTGAAGGTATTCTATATGCTTTTGGTGAAATGTATATATGCACAAAATTTCATATTGCTATGATAAAAATGAATAAAATAAATTTTTAACGTCCACCATCCCCTTAAAATCGGTAAGGCATTTTTTGTTATTGAGACAGACATTTAAACTGTTTTGTACATATCTTATACTATAATGCGAGCAAAAATTGTGTGTGTGTGTGTGGGGGGGTAAATTTTATCTCAAAAACGGCTCTAACGATTTTCGCAAAAATTTGGATTTTACCATTTTCGGGCACGAGAAGACCATTGGGCTAGGTCACATGTTCGAGAAAATTCGATTATTGGGTCATTTTGGGTCATAATGGGCCAGGATCAAGCTACTTATATCTAGATAACGGCTGGATCGATTTTAAGGAAATTTTCTATCCTATCGTTTTTTGGCACAACAAAACTATTGGGCTGGGTCACATGTTCGAAAAATTTCGATTAGTGGGTCATTTTTGGGTCATTATGGGTCAAGCCATTTTTATCTAAAAAACGGCTCTAACGATTTCGACCAAATTTTATATTTTATCGTTTTGGATTACAAGAAGACCATTGGATTAGGTAACATGTTCGAGAAAATTCGGTTAGTGGGTCATTTTTTGGGTCATTGTGGGTCATGCTATTTTTATCTAGAGATTTTCTCACGCAATTTTGACTAAAAATTGCATTCTATGGTTTTCGGGCACGAGAAAAACATTGGGCTGGGTTACATGTTCGAAAATTTTTTTTAATGGGTCATATTGGGTCATTAAGTGTCTGGGTCAAGCTATTTATATTTAAAGAACCGCAGAATCAATTTCATCGAAATTTTGCCTGTAATAGTTTTTTGACACGAGAGAGCTAATGGGGTAAGTCACACGATCGAGATATTCCGATTATAAGAGTCATTTGTGGGTCATGATGGGTCATAATGGGTCAAGGTCAAGCTATAGCTGAAGAACAGGTGGATCGATTTTAACGAAATTTTGTATACAACATTTCTTTGGCACGAGAAAACTATTGGGCTAGGTCTCAGTTCGAGAAATTTCGATTACTGGGTCATTTTGGGTCATAAAAGGTCTGGGTCAAGCTATTTATATATAAAGTACGACAGTATCAAATTTAATGAAATTTTGTATGTAAGTTTTTTGACACGAGAAAATTAATGGGCTATCTCACATGTTTGAGAGATTTCGATTATAAGAGTCATTTATGGGTCATGATGGGTAATAACGGGTCATGTCAAGCTATATCTAAAGAACATGTGGATCAATTTCAACGAAATTTTGTATACAACATTTTTTGGCACGAGAAAATCATTGGGCTAGGTGACATGATCGAGAAATTTCGATTAATGGGTCATTTTGGGTCATAAAGGGTGTGGGTCAAGTTATTTATATTTAAAGAACGGCAGGATCGAGTTTAACGAAATTTTGAGTGTAACAATATTTGTACACGAGAAAACTAATGGGCTAAGTCACATGTTCGAGAGCTTTCGATTATAAGGGTCATTTGTGGGTCATGATGGGTCATGGTCAAGCTATATCTAAAGAACGGGTGAATCGATTTTAACGAAATTTTGTATAAAGCATGTTTTTGGCACGAGAAAATCATTGGGCTATGTCACATGTTCGAGAAATTTCGATCAGTGGGTCACTTTTGGGTTATTCTAATTTTATCTAGACAATGTCTCGCGCAAATTTGACTAAATTTTATATTCTATCGTTTTCGGACACAAGAAAATCATTGGGTTAGGTCAGATGTTTGAGAAAACTCGATTAATGAGTCATTTTGGGTCATAATGGGTCAAGGTCAAACTATTTATACCTAAAAATTGGCTCAATCGATTTTATCTAAATTTTGTATTTAACGTTTTTCGGCACGCAAAAATTAATGAATTAAGTCACATTTTCGAGAGATTTCGATATAATGGTCATTTGTGGGTCATACTAATTTTATCTAGAAAATTGTTCTCACCATTTTGAGTATATTTTCTATTATATCGTTTTAGGGCAAAAGAAAACCATTGAGATAGGACACATGCACGTAACAATTCAATTACTGGGTCGCTTTAGGTCTTAATGGGTTCGGGTCATTCTAATTATGTATAACAACGACTCAGTCAATTTTACCTAAATTTTGCAACGGAACGACTTTTGTCAGAAGAAGACTATTGAGCTGAGTTGCATATTAAACAAAATTATATTAGTGGGTCATATCGCTTCATTGCTGAATGCTGTCAAGCTAATTTTACTTAAGAAATGGCTTAAACGATTTTGATTCATTTTATACTCTACTGTTTTTGATTACCTGAAGACCATTGAGCTAAGTCACATGTTTCATCATATGTGATTAGTGGATCATTTGGGTAATAAGGGTCAGGATCATGAGACTATGGCAAAAGCCAATAAGTTGGCGATATTTGACAAAATACTGGCGAAATTTGGCCGAAAAATCGACTATTAAGGTTACGAAACCAAAACACATATTTGACGCCAAATGAAAGAATGTGTCCAAATTTGGTTATATCTGGAAAAAAATATTGTCTTTCAGAATGTGAAGAAATTTCTTATACATTCTTAATAGTCTTCGAGATGCATAGTTAAACTAACCAGAGTCGAGCTAAAAAAGTGATTTGGATTGATGTCCTTTCGTTGTAAATTTTAAAATAAAGTAAAATTTATGAACATGTGCATACAAACATAGTTTTCTTATTGATTGTTTTTGTAAATAATACTATTATTAATAGCATGTTTTACAGTAATAATACTATATCGAGTTGAACACAAAGTTAATTGTGACCGAGCTGAGCTCGGTCACCCCTGCTAGTTCTTTATAATAACAAGTGAGAAGTATGCGTAAGGAATTAGCTTTCGCGTTTTTTGTTATTAATAAATAAATAAATAAATAAATAACATGTATGAAAATGTGTTAGATTTTATCTTTTTGCACTTCATATCCATATATACATATTAGTTAAAAAAAAGTTATTAAATGAAATATCGGATGCATCTAAAAATCCGTGCACATTTTTGCGTAATTCACATTTGAAAATCTTTTTTTTTTTTTTTTTTTTTTTTTTTTTTTTTTTAAGTGAGCAATAATTTCAAATTTTAAAAAAAGTATTAAAATTTTTAAAATTTTAAATTTTTATATATTTTTTAAAAACTTTAATTAAATAAGCAGCATTTTTTTTTTCAAAATGTACTTTTAGTTGAAAACTGAAATGCAGTGAGTTCTCCATTTAAACCATATTATTTCAAATGTTGAAAAGCTAAACTGTCTCCTTCAGGGGGGGGGGGGGGGGTCCTAAACATAAATATCTTCAATTTTTCTAAAAAAAAGAATTATTTTATTATAATATATATGTGTAATAATATGACGATTTGCTGTAATAATATATAGATTTTCGTCGAATAACATCTTTGCTATAATATTCTTATTACAGCAAAGTCGATTTACTTGAAATAATAAACATGTTTAGCAGCCATAGTTGGAAGCCATGGAATTGTGTTCCTTGGGAGTTTCTCCAATAAAAATAATAAGAAAATCAGTTTTTAGTTCCATATTTTATTAGATCAAGCCATAAGTTATTCCACTTGTCACTCTTTCACACATCTATCACTACAACATTCGCTCTCCAAGTTACGTCATTTCGATGTTCCAAATTATCCGAAAAAATGAGACGGGCGACTTTTTGAGAAACAAGCAATAGATTATTAATAAGTTAAATAAAAAAAGAAAAAGGACTTTAGCTGTTAAAATATTAATACATTACGAAACTAAGATTAAAAATATGTTCCACAAATTTAGAATTAAAAGCTCAGAGAGAACAAAATGGCACACATTTTTTTTATTTTATTACATATATCTATATATATATAGATAGATAGATAGGTAGATAGATAGATAGATATATCGCTGCTTAAAATGACTTTTAAATCATGTTTTTGTCTTAATTGGAACAAGAAACTAGATATCTATACGGGCCGGAATTTCCAGGCCTGGCCCGTGGGAAAGTTTTTTCGCCCCGGCCCGTTGTAAAACAAAAAAGTTCGGCCCGGGCCCGGCCTGTTATGGCCCGACACAATTTTTACTATTCCTAAAAAAATCAGATTTTCATTTTATAATTGAGATTTCTTTAAGGAATACTGCATACATATCTATGGAATGATTTTATATTGCATTTTACAGGAAATACACATTAACAACATTGATGTGATTACTTAGATTTTTAGACCTTTCAACATTCAAATAAAGATTCATTAAAAAAAAAATAATATGGTTTAAAATTATTTAAAAAAAAAAAAAAAAGTTAAAAACATCGTATCTTTTGAAACTGCGTAATTAAAGTAGTGAAAAAACACCAATAACACTGGCGATAATTAATAATCAGAATATGACATTTTGTAAAAATCACCATTAAACGAAAAAACAAAGCAGGATGCGTTTCAAGCTATTCTGTACCCTTACGGACTCGTGTTGGTTCAACTGATAAAGAGCTGTTATTTTTGTGGCTCGAAACGCGTCCTGCTTTATTTTTTCGTTAAATGGTTATAAAAGTAAATTTATGAAATTATTTCTATATCATTTTATTAAAGATTCCAAATCCAAATTCATTTTCATATCCAAAAGAGATACTTTCTGAAACATTTTTGAATTCATTATTATTTTATTTATTTATTTATTTATTATTATTATTATTATTATTATTATTATTATTATTATTATTATTATTATTATTATTATTATTATTATTATGGAAATGCATAAGATTAGCAAGTATTTCTATTCTGAAACTATGTACTCGAATGGCGTTATCCATTTTTTGATACAAGGAATTTAAGAAAATACTGTCAAAGTTAGAGTTTTAAATAGAATTTCCGGAAGCGATAGCATGGAAAAGAAGAAAAAACTGCAACAATTTGACAAGAATTCCTTATATCTCAACAAGATTATGCAACTACCTTATTTACCAAAAATAATAGCGGTTATTCGATTCCAAACCCCTTCAATAATCAGGCTTGTCAATTTTATACTTTTACAGTTAAGGATGCGTCAAACTTTCGCGTTGTTGAGAAGTGAATTTAAGAAACATCCAGGAGTATATATCCAAAGATTACGCTAACATGACTTCTTTAGCGCTATTAATAATTTTACAAATCATGTTAGCCCTACACATCATGAGAGCAATTAAGTCTAGTTCCGGCTCAGATTCCTCTATATGTAGAAAAAGAATGCAAGCCTGATCTCGACCCAGCACGAGTCTGCTAAAAAAAATATTAAGCCCAAGTTATACACAATGTAACTGTCCGATTCCAATCTCTACACTATACAAGTTACACTTCTGCACTGCAAAAAAAAAAGGGTCGTTCTACTAAAAAAAACCTTAGTGATCCTTGTAATTACTAAAAAATTTTTAGTAATCTTAGTCGGTTACAAGAAAATCTGTAAGACTTACTAGAAAAAAGTTAGCAACGAAGAGAGTTAATAGTTTTATATTTTTAATAACTATTACTAAAACTCACTTGGTGTGGCCTTGATAGTATAGTGGTTATTGTAACGGACTCCAGACTAAAAGGTCCCGAATTCGATACTAGCCACCGCCAAATACGCCCCGAATGTATGTAGTGTAAGTATTCGTTAGTAAAGGGATTATAAAAATCCTGTCGGAACAGTTAACAATGTTTGGTGCTACCATCTATTGCAGTTTTGCCGAAAATCTTCCGCTCCAGAAGTCTCGATGCAGCTCGAAGGAACCTCCTGCCCTTCGGGCGCACGTAATGGTTATAAAAAATAATTTTGGAGCTATTACTAAAATTAGCTTGGTGGTTCATACTAAAAATTTTTAAGTTAGTTATACAAAAAATTCTTTTGTTCAGTTTACAAAAGAAATGCTTGTTTCACTAGCAAAAAAAAATTTGTAATGGTTACTAAAAAATTCTGTGGAATACAAATTTACTAAAAAATTTTTAGTAACCTCTTGAATTTTTTTTACAGTGTGTATTGATGTTGTCAAACTAGTGTCATCAACTAGTTGTCAAATTAGCTTATTTATACTAATTCTCGTTAAAGACATATTCATTGGAAATAACTCATATTTTATCGTCTCTGGCAAAATTTTTATAACGGGCCTCAGGTCCGCAAATTTTTTTTATCGGCCGGGACTGGCCCGTTCAATTTTTTGCCGACCCGGCCCGTTGGAAAATTTGGAAGCATTCTGCCGGCCGGCCCAGCCCAACCCCGTGCAGACGTTTACAGGAAACATTAAATTTTTAGCTTTGATTTGCTTTTAAAATCTAGCAATGGTTATTATGAAAACGAATTCTTCTAAAAATGCGTCTTTGTAATGATGGGATTTTTCACCCTTTCTCCTGTTTAAATTGCTATAAGTTAAGAACCGTTCGAGATAATTTGTTCAAACTCAGAATATGTCTTTTTCAACTGTTTTATTTTAATCTTGATTCAGCAAATCTCAAAAAAAAATATTTACTTTTGAGAATATGATTTTTTTACTTCCCCGTCATACGTAGTATAACGTAAGTCTTGCAATCGTTTTAAAAATCGAAAGTTTTTTTTTTTTTTTTTTTTTTTTTTTTTTGACGGATTTACACTTTCTCAACACTGGAGATTTCGAAAAACATATTTTTAGAAAAAAAATTTTGCCGTCCGTCTGTCTGTCTGTCAGTCTGTCTGTCTGTAAACGCTCTATCTCCCGAACGAATTGAGATAAAGACTTGAAATTTTGTATGTACTTAGTATGTAAGAATGGTACGAAGCCTATTTAATATTAGTAACCTCGATTATCCGGAACTATTTTTTTCGGACTCTCGAAAAATTCGTTCTGATGAAAGGTATATAAAAATTTTCGAAATTTTTTATTTTAAGGAGTGATCGTAAAAGGCAATAAAATAACACACATTTTTCATAAAGAACGAAGTTGATCGAATTATTAGTTGCCGAGATATGTGTAATCGTGTTTCCCACATTCTTCGATTTTTCATGACCCTGTATTTCATTCAAATTTCAATTCAAAGATATATTTTAATTGGAAATGAGGCGCTTAATCTGACGCAATAAACTGTTAGTTAATAAGATTATTATTTTTGGAGTTATAAGGATGTTTCTTTTTCGCAATTCAGTACTACTTGAGTAGTTAGACGTGTTGTATAATTTATCGAAAGAGATTCATCAGCAACTCATTAATACAGCATTACTATGCACGATAAAAATATAAATACACGTTTAAATTTTGTTTTGGAATTGCAATCCATTTTATAAATAGTTTACAAAAGTATTATTTTAATATATTATATATGCATATATATGATGGGTAAGTATTACGGTGGCCCCCAACTACTAGTTTTCAATGTTTTCTTTAAATATTTTTAATTTTTATATAAATTAATACTTTTAAAAATGCTGAATCAAGATTAAGGCTTATCTATTTCAGTTTATTTAACATGTATGACAAATAATAAAAATTCTACAAATAATATTTCAAATTATAACGGTTTTAAATTACCCCACTTTTTTTATTAAATTATTATTATTATTTTGATTATGAGAAGTTTTATCAGGAGATTTTGTTTACAAATAATATGGTTAATCATCACGAAAATTTTCAAAATTTTAACTATAAAAGTTATTTTTTAAAGAATAAAGTTTTTCTTGTGATCACTGATTATCGAAAACGTTTCCAAATAGTTTTTCTGATGGATTAATCAATATTTTCAATCCGGAATGTAAGTTTTTCAGAGATACCCTCAATTCTCAAGCATATATTTCACTGAGCAAAGTATTTTACAATCACATATTACAAGCAAAAATGATAAATTAAAACATTAACAGCAATCCTCAATCATGAGCATCAATCTTAATATTATTTTGTTACTTTTGCGTGT
Organism: Maratus speculifer; assembly: GCA_964019185.1. NCBI lineage: Eukaryota > Metazoa > Arthropoda > Arachnida > Araneae > Salticidae > Maratus > Maratus speculifer. The sequence goes on from OZ025297.1 coordinate 27,059,879, forward strand.
ATAAATTCAATTCTGCTGCTGAAAATGATTAATTGAAGATTAAGGTTGTTCTTAAATTAAAAAGGGCAGCTTAATGACATAAGTTTTAATCTATTTTTGTTCAGAAATGCATGAAACTAGCATGTTGATGTTGTTTATAAACATGTTGTTCATGTTGTTGTTCGCAGTCTTTTTTTTTTTTTTTTTTTTTTTTCTCAAACACAAATGGATATTTAATAAAATAGTATCAAAGTGGGCGTTTAGAACAGTTTCCTCGCGACAGCAGAAAAACCAGTCAACGAAGGCAGAAAAACATCTTTGTCACGTGATCGAAAACACTTATAACTCAGTAGGTAATTTATTGATGAAAAACTAAAAATCAGAGATTAATTCCAAATCACTTCCATAGTCAGACCTTCCAAATTTATATCTTTGCGTTAAAAAATGAATTTGTAACTATATCAAAACGTCCTGCAATTGTTGAGCAGGGTAGTTGAGAACAACTTTAATAGCATCCTAAAAACCGATATTCAGGTTTCAGAAAACTGATTTATGCACTATAAAATCTGCTTGGTAACTTTTCCGAAAAGCAAGGGCAGCAAAAGAAACTTTGTTGTTATAAATATCGAAAATAGAATGTTTTGTGCGTTTTCTCAAGGTAAAATATGTTTTTCGAAATCTTGAGTAGCTCCGAAGAAATTATTGTATATTTCAAATCATTATTATACATTTTGTAGATTCAGAAGCACGTCTTTTTGTTCAGTGCGGTTTGTAGACGACTACGGAATAGCTGTGTAACTTACTATTAAAAAATTGCATACAGGGTGAATCTAAAATCTTGAGCAAATCTTTAAGGGGTGATAGTACTCATCAAGACGAACAATGTTAAAAAGGAAACTAAGGATCCCAAACATCATCCGAAGGAGATAAGTGCCATTAAAGTTTAGGTTCCGAAATTTCAAATGATTATAAACTAGTCGTTGGGGGCCACCGTAATACTTACCCATCATGGATTTGTATATGAAAATAAAACATGTGAAACTATTTATACAATGCATTGCAATTCATAAACAGATTTTAAATATTGTTAATATACATGGTAATGCTATATTAAAGAACTGCTGATGTACCAATTTCGACAAATTATACAAAACGCCAAACTACTCAAGTAGTACCGAACTGCGTAAAAGAAACATCCTTATAACTCCAAAAATAAAAATTCTATTTACTAACAATAACTGTGTCGGATTAAGCGTCTCATTTCCAATTATAATATACTTCTGAATTGAAATTTGAATGAAATACAGGGTCATGAAAAATCGAAGAATGTGGAAAACAAGATTACACATATCTCGGCAACTCATAATCCGATCGACTTCGTTCTATATGCAAAAAGTGAGTTATTTTATTGCCTTTTACGTCCATTCCTTAGAACAAAAAAATTCGAAAATTTTTATGTACCTTTCATCAGAACGAATTTTTCGAGAGTCCGAAAAAAATAGTTCCGGATAATCGAGGTTGCTGATATTAAATAGGGTTCGTCCCATTCTTATATACTAACTACATACAAAATTTCAAGTCTCTATCTCAATTTGTTCGGGAGATAGAGCGTTTACAGACAGACAGAATGACAGACAGACAGACGGACGGCAAAATTTTTTTTCTAAAAATATGTTTTTCGAAATCTCCACCATCTAAAACGTGTAAATCCGTCAAAAAAAATTTTCGATTTTCAAAACGATTGCAAGACTTACCCTATACTACGTATGATGGGTAAGTAAAAACGAAAAATTTGATCAATTCTTTTGCGATTTTGGCTAAAGCTATATCTTATGTCAGTATTTCCTTGAAAATAAATTTTAAAGCTAAAGTTCAAAAAATGCCGATAGAGGGCTTTTTAGACTTTAAATTAAAAAAAAAAAATACTTTAAATTAAAAAAAAAAACTGTTTTTGACCGTTATTATTTTTTAATCTTATTCTTCTCTTATTATTGCTTTCAAAAACTTAGACTTAAGCTTAAATTTTGAGATAATAATCTAAATGTTGGGAGTGATTAAGTAGCACAAACTGAGCTGTGTTCAGGGAGAAAGGGAGTTCAAATTTCAACTTAGTTCATTTTGCGTTATTTAACCACTCCAACGATTTGGACCCTAAATTTTGAATCTGACCCTAACTTTGAATCTGGACTCTAAACTTTGACCCTAAACTTTGAAAGCTTTAATTCTACCCTTTGAAATTTTGGACCCTAAACTTTAATGGCGCTTATCTTCGCCAGAATTCGTTTGGGACCCTTAATTTCCCATTTAATATTGGTTCAGGTTTTGAGCTCAAATTTAAGTTTATGTCTATGCTTTTGAAAGCATTTAATGAGATATAAAAAATAACAGTAAAAATAGTTCTTTGTTACTCCAAAGTCTAACGCGTCCTCTATCGGCATTTTTTTAATTTATGTTTAAAATTTGTTTTCAAGAAAATACTGATATAAAGTATAATTTTATCGAAAACAGCAAAAGAATCGATCATTTTCCGTTTTTACTTACCCATCATACGTAGTGTAGGGTAAGTTTTGCAATCGTTTTGAAAATCGAAGAATTTTTTTGACGGATTTACACGTTTCAGATACTGGAGATTCCGAAAAACTTGTTTTTAGAAAAAAAAAAATTTCCGTCCGTTCGTCTGTGTGTCTGTAACCGCTCTATCTCCCGAACAAATTGAGATAGAGACTTGAAATTTTGTATGTACTTAGTATGTAAGAATGGGACGAGGCTTATTTAATACCAGTAACCTCGATTATCCGGAAACTATTTTTTTCGGACTCTCGAAAAATTCGTTCGATGAAAGGTACATAAAAATTTTCGAATTTTTTTATTTTAAGGAATGGACATAAAAGGCAATAAAATATCACAAATTTTGTATAAAGAACGAAGTCGATCGGATTATTAGTTGCCGAGATATCTGTAATCCTTTTTTTCACATTCTTCGATTTTTTATGACCCTGTATTATTTCATTCAAATTTCAATACAGAAATACGTTTTAATTGGAAATCAGACGCTTAATTCGACGCAGTAAATTTTTAGTAATATGATTATTATTTTTGGAGTTATAAGGATGTTTCTTTTACGCAATCTGGTACTTAGCTGAGTATTTGGCGTTTTGTATAATTTGTCGAAATGGGTTCATCAGCAATTCATTATAGAGCATATATATAGAGCTATGTATATTAAAAGTATTAAAATACATGTTTAAGTTTTGTTTTGGAA